>JAOQMS010044337.1:0-10474 GCA_027563885.1 Erythroxylum longipes | reverse complement strand
CAATACTTGTCATCAGGCGATTTGTCTTCTTCTCTATGATACTACATTTTCTATTGTCAAACAAGACTAGATATCCACATTGCATTAGTTGACAAGCACTAATTAAATTGAAATCAAGTGCTGGAACATACTGCACATTGTGTAAAAATTTGAAAATTCCAGGACCAAGTTCAAACCTTACAGTGCCTTTTCCTTCAACAAATAATGTGTTGCCATTACCAAGCTGTACCTTCTGCTTAACACTTTCATCCAGGTTAGAAAATAACGATTTGGACCTGGTCATATGGTTTGAACAACCACTGTCCACAAACCATATATAGCTTGGATGCTGCTCTCCATCCTTCTTATTTTGTGCCATGAACAATTTTTCTTCACCATTATTATAGTCTTCTTCATCTGCTTCTTCTTTGGTGAAATTATTTTGCTTTTCTTTATACCAACACTCTGCTCTTACATGCCCATAATTTTTGCAATTATAACACCGCACTGAGTTCATATATGGCTTCTGTTCTTCCCCTCGACCTTTACCGCGTCTATATGCGCGACCCCTTCCAGACGTTCTTCCTCGAAATGTACCACGAGAACCACTCCTGCCCCGACCACGTCTGAAAGTGTTGTTATTTTCCTGCACCTGAAAGGCTTTCTCTTCTTCTTTTTCAACCCTTCTACTTATTTGGGCTTCGTGCGCTTGTAAGGAACCCATTAATTCATCAAATGAAAAAATAGATAGATCCTTAGATTCCTGAATTGCAGCTACAACATGATCAAACTTTGAATTTAAACTAGCAGTACCTTTTTAACAATTGTTTGATCATCTATTTGAGCGCCGAAAATCTTCATTTGACTTACCACTGCAATTGCTTTACTCAGGAAGTCTGATACGTTCTCATCATTCTACATTTGTAAGGTTTCGAACTGTCTACGTAAGTGTTGTAGTCTGACAACCATGACTTTTGAATCACCCTGAAATTCCTTTTGCAACATATTCCAAGCCTGCTGAGATGTACTGGACATGGCTATCCTAGAAAATATGTTATCGTGAACTGCCTGTAGGATGATTGCTAGGGCCTTTGCATCTTTCTTTCTTGCTTCTTTAACTCTAGCCTCCTCTACAGCACTCAACGCAGCATCGTCTTCTGGTTCTATAAATCCATTTTCCACGAAGTCCCAAAGATCTTGTGACTTAAGAATTGTTTTGACTCGTATTGACCAAAATTCATAGTTTTCACCTTTGAATATTAGAATAAATGGTTGTGCCGTTCCACTTGCAATGCTATTGCTGCTGCTTGCCGCCACCACTCAATCTGCATTTTCACACTACACTGCTCACGTGTTTTTTTTCTCTCTCTCGATCTTTGTTTGGAGAACTGGCTCTGATACCATAATGTTGGTGTTCAGAAACTGCAAGTGCAGAAAATAAAGAAGTACAGAACAACATGTGATAATGCGATGATATTATTCATACTGAAAATGCCTTTATATAAACATCTCATACATCTGCAGAAACAGAATAAACAACTAAAAGCTACTGATACTCCTATATTCAAGGAATATTATTCTGAGCATATCAATTAAATATAACTTCCAGATTCCTTATATTCAGAACAACTTTTGACTACTTCAATTGGAATCATTCTTAACACAATCTTTGCTCAAGTAATCAGTGATCATGTTGCTATGAGATTTGTATATATAAGACGGGCACGCTTTGTGTTTCCAGTGTCCATGACCAATTCTTTGATGGGGCTTTTCCTGAATATCGTATGTAGTCTTCGTCATGTTCCCTTTTTGCTGGACTCGACTTAGCACTCAATCATCTAGCTGTAACAACGAAGAAATTTTAGGGGCGTAATTTAGTGAGTTTCTGGTCACAAAGTTGTGACAAGAAAATTGAAAGGAGAGGAACCATATGGATGATATTAGTTTGAACACAAGCCACTTGGGAAGAGTGACTATAGAGGTCATATGAAATGAAGTTCATTGATGTCAACAAAAAATTTATGTTGAACCTAAAATGTACAACACTTAACAAGATGTTTATCTTTGTACCTGTGAATCAAAATAAATTCAACAAGATTCTCATTTATAAACTTTGTTTTTTGGTTCAAAGGAAAGCTAACTAAAACTTCAGTCCTCTGAAGATGCTACTTTGTTAGTTGACACTAAAAAAGTTTATGGTTTTCAGTATTTTGATGTTGAATAATGAATGCATTATAGGCAGAGAACGGAGACACAGAACTTCACTGAATATAGGCAGAGAATTGAGACACAGAACTTCATTGAATATAGGCAGAGAACTGAGACACAGAACTTCATTGATCATATTCTATCAGAAAAATAAATAATTTTTTGTTTAAAGCCCTACTGATAAAAGTGGGTTACTGACGATCGTTAATGATAAATACTGATTATATGTGTATAATTAATAATACTTGATCAATGGAGAGATTTAATTGCTTTGTTGAAGTACTTAATGAGACTTGAACTTCTTACAATGTTTCTTATTCATAAAAATATATTTAGTTTGGAAGTTTTAATTTTTCAAAATTCAATAGATCAATTAAATTTAAAATTAATTTCATTATTTTTTATGGAATTTAAGAGGTTTGTATTAGATTAAGATTAACATATTTAGCAATTGCTAAATATAAAAGGATTCTTTATCATGACTTCTTAAGTAATCCAAAAATTTTGTTGCTTCAAAAGACTTCTACATACAATCAAGTGTAGATTTAAGTTTGTCTTCTTTTGTATGTTGTAAAAGTTGAAAGTAGAAAATATCCTACATTTAGTTTGCCTAGATCACAAATAAAGAATTAAACATGTTACTAGAAAAAAGAGAATAATGTGTTAATTATTACATGAATTCATTATATAAATATATATTTCGGAAATTGCATTTATAAAAGAATGTATTTTTATAATATAAATGGAAATTTCTTAGATGTTTAAGTTCTTTTGAACAAATAAGCAAAATGATGAGTGGTGTAACATAACAGTCATTATACCGTAATTTCAATTACATATTTAGAGATTTCTCTTAAATTTCTTTATCATTATATGCTTAGGTTAGTATGTTGTGTTATGCTATCAAATTTAACAAGGAGAGTCCTCATTCTCTAAAGAAGATTTCTTGTTCTCTCCTGTGAAACACTTACAGCGGGAAATGTGGCCTCGACAGAAAATAGTAACCAAAATATTGAAGATAGTCACTTTGCAAAATCAACTAGCTAGTGCGTGGAAAAATAGGGCTCACATTCAACATAATAAAGGGCTTCTCAGCACTACCAGAACATGGACAAAGATAGAGTGGTTACTCCCCCTATTGAATTGTTGAAGGCTGGTGCTCAAGCTTGATCAAATGCTTTAGTTGGCTTCTTTTGATCCAAGAGACTAGCTTTCCCAATTATGAAAGCCCGGGCCAAGGCTAGATGGAGCAAGAAAGGCTCAGACAAAGTGATGCCCAAGGAAGATGGCTCAATTCTCTTTAAATTCTCTGACGAGGCAAACTTAACAGCAATTGTGGAACAAGCGCTTTGGCATATAGGGGACAACCCCTCTTTGTCCAGAGGTGGAAACCAAGTGTGGCTCTTGATAGAAAAATGATTGAATTATTACCTTTGTGGTTGAATTTTCACAATTTACCCATAGAGTTTTGGACAATTTCAAGACTTAGCTTTTTAGCTAATTTCTTAAGAAAGCCCATTTATATGGATACACAGATAGCAACAATGTAGAGAATCTGTTATATGAAGATATGTATTGAAGTTCAAAAGTCTGCCACTCTTCCTAATAAACTTTATGTAATAAGATTTAGTGAATCGGGTGAGTTAGAACAAGCTGAGATTGCCATTACATACCCATGGAAGCCTTCAATAGATTGGAGATTGAGAGGGCTACTCCTGCTCTTGTATAAGTCAATATTGCAATTGTACAACCTGAGCTTGTGGTGAATCAGGGCATTGTGACTTCATAGCCAATTATGACATCTGAGATAGAGATTCAACATACTTGTTTAATTGAGGATACCGGTAAGAAACCTAAGATGATTGTTGATATTAGGCAGGTGGAGACTAATGAAAAAGAGGGGACTACTTATCACCTAGTGCACCTGATCGCTAATGAACCAATTACACAAGATACTTTTATAGTAGATAATATATTGGAGGAACCATCAGAAGGTCAAGTCCTAATTTAATTGTTGTAAATTCAGTTGACAAGAAGACCCTATAATTTTGAAAAGCACTATTCGAAGAAGACCAGTGAGAAAAAAGTAAACAGTCAGCAATACTGGACTCCCCCCTCACATGTCAATACTGGTATGAAACGCTAGAGGGTTGAATGACCCACTTAAAAAACTAGTTATGAAGGAGTTGGTAAAAGAGAAGAAACCTATTCTAATTGGTTTGCTTCAAACTAAAATGAAAAATCCTCATACCCTCTCTGGATCAAGCTTTTTGGGTGCTAATTGGGAGATGCTCTCCAACATTAATTCTTATTTCAATGGAAGAATTATTTATCGTTTTAACTCTTGTCTGATGGCAATGTAGGCTATAGAAGAAACAGATCAGATGCTTCATCTCCATTGCCAGCTGAAAAATAACAGTAACAACTTTTATGTTTCCCTTCTGTATGCGTCTAATTTTAACTTCCAATGAGATAAACTATGGAGGGCTTTACAATGTATCCAGTTTACAATTCAGCTTCCTTAGCTAGTGGTTAGTGATTTCAAGTGCTCTCCAACCTTAACAGAAATTGAGGGTGGCCGAGATGCACATCCAGGACACATAAATGAATTATCTACATTCCTAATGCGTATAGACTTGGCGGATCTCAATCATACAGGAAGGCTTCTAACTTGGTATAACAACCAACAAGGTAGATGATTGCTTCAAAAGAAGCTTGACCGTGCTCTTGTCAATTCTCTATGGTTGAATTTTTTCAATGACTCTTTTGTTCAGTTTTTGTGAGAATATGATTTCTGATCACTTCTTTATGTTAATTCAACGACTAACTAATATCAACCTAAAAGGCTCTCTATTTAGATTTTGTAATGCTCTCACGGGTTTGGAGGGGTTTCATGAAGTAGTTACGAACCGTTGGGCCTTTGAAGTGGAAGGTTATAAGTCTTACCAACTCATGACCAAGCTGATATTGATGAAAGTTATTCCTAAAATCTTTTATGCTGCAAAAAGAATCTCAATATTCAGCTTCTTAAGGAGAAGTTTCGACAGGCTCAAGATAACCATTATTTGTCTCCACAAAACACTGCATTCAAATAGGAAGAAAGAACTTGTCTTCTTCAGTATCATGAGACTTTTCAGTTTAAAAACTCAGTGATAAGACAGAAGGCGAGGCTTAACTGGTTGAAGGAAGGGGATGCTAACACTCAATTTTTTTCATTCTTCCTTACTTGCGAGAAGGAATATCAACAAGATATCTATGTTACAAGATCTAAGGGGACAAGAGCATGTTGAACAAAACTCACTACTGGAAATAGCCAAAAATTATTTCCTAAAATAAATGGCTACTGTCTTGAACTTTTTTCCAAGTTCTAATCTTCAGTTGCTTTTTGATTGTCAGTTGGATCAAAGAACGAAAGAGCTTATGGTCTCACCTATCACTACACATGATGTAAAGAAAACTCTTTTCAGTTTACATCCATCTAAGTCCCTGGTCTAGATGGCTTTACTACCATATTTTTCCAATCTACCTGGGACATCACAGGTCCACTATTTATTGCAGTTTTTCTGGAATTTTTTAAGTCTTTGAGGTTGCTCCAAGAATTCAATTGTACACACTTCTATCTAGTCTCCAAGAAACTGAATCCATCTTGCACGAGTGACTTTCGTACAATCTCATATTGTAATACAATTTACAAGGTAATATCTAAGATACTTACTGATTGGCTCAAATTGGTTATTTCTAATATAGTTCAGACTGTTCCATTGGAGACAATGTTCTAATGATTTAGGAGTTGGTCAATGATTATAATTCTGGTAAGAAGATCAATAATTGCTTACTAAAGATTGATTTTTCAAAGCCTTTAATACCCTCAGCTGGGATTATATTTAGTTTTGCCTACAAGCCTTACATCTACCGTAGCGGTTCATAAAATGGATTATGAAATGTATCCAGTCTCCATCTTTCAGTGTCCTAGTGAATGGTGTTCCTTCTAAGAGGTTCAAAAAAACTAAGGGAATTAAACAAGGGGACCCTTTATTCCTTTATTTGTTTACCCTTGTTATGGAAAGACTCTCTGGCTATTAAATAAGCTCATCAACTGCAATAGAGGTTTAAAATTTCATCATCAATGTAGGGGGTAAACCTTAATCATCTTATGTATGCAGATGATTTGATCTTATTGTTTGAAGTTAACACTCATTCAATCAGAATGCTGATGCATATTCAAAATTTGTTTGCACAATGGTCTAGTCTCAAACAAAATCCGGATAAAAGTCACAGATATCACTCAGTAGATGTGAGAAACTTTACTACCATTAGTGATCTTATGGTTTTGAGTATTTGCACATTACCTTTCAGTTATTTAGGCATTCCTATTATAACTTCTAAGCCAAATTTTGTTGATTGCTTACCTGTCATTGAAAGGATGAAATCTAAGGTGTTGTTTAGCAAAATAGTTTTTTATCCTACGCTACTAGACTTACTTTAATCATATCAGTTCTCAGTAGTAAGCATATACATTGGACTACCTATATTGCTTTACTTAAGAAGGATATTAAGGAAATGGATCAAATTATGAAATCCTTCCTATGGTCTGGCAAACTTGATGATTCGAGAAAAGTGGGGATCAAATGGTCTGAAGTGATAGTCTCTAAGAAATTTGTCGGACTAGGTATTATCTCTATCTCTTAAATGCAAAATGTTTTAATATGCAAGAGGATTTGGAGAGTCATAATAGACCAAAAAGCTCTTTAGATAAAATGGTTACGTGAATTCTATATGAGGAGTACAAACATTTGGAGAGTTGATTGCTCTAAGGAGGGTTCTTGGACAATTAGATAAATGATGAAACTTAGAGCTATCATCTATCCTTATATCAATCATGCAATTGGGAATGGCGAGAAGACTTGAATTTGGTGTGACAATTTGTTAGACATCAGTCCTTTAATGCAATCAATAGAATTCTCTCATCTTCGATATCAGATGCGATTATAACTCAAAGTTTCCTCTTTGATTATAGAAGTGTAGTATCCCATCTCTCAAATTATTGAGAGGTTTAAAGTATTAGACTAATGAGTCACATGCGTGACATCATATAAAATGAAATTGGTACATTATGACATGATTTTTATAATTGTATTTAAATGCATAATATTAGAATACGCATATGATTTGTGAATTAAACAAATTGCACTCAACTAACATATTCTAGGGTGTAAAACTAAGATGAATGTGATAAATGACCGAGCATAATGAAATATGTATTTCCAATATCTTGTACTTTGGTTTACCAATGATAAGAATTGATAGATTACAATTAGTAAATTGGAATTAATTGGTACGGCTAGGAGATTTATGAATTAATAGGAATTTTTAGACTAGGAAAAATGCCAAGCGGTAAGACAAATTGACACATGGTAATATAAGTAAGTGACTCGTGGCATTAGGAATGAGTGACAAATGACTTAGATAATTGGGTGACAAATGGCATGGAGATTAAATGACAAGTGGCTTAAAGATGTAGAGACAAATGGACTAATTGCTACATGACATTTGGTACCAGAAGAAGAGGACATGTGGCAAGTGTCTTTAAATGACAAGTGTCATTGACACTCACCACACATCTCTCACGTTATACCCAAATGAAAGACCATATTTTATTTCATTCTTAATTTTGCTACTTGCTCTCTTCTTCTCTCATTCACGATACTTTCACAACCGACCCAACCATCAACATTGAGTTTTGCTGTCATCCTTCACCTTACCCCTTCAACATTTTGTTATCTTCTTCATGTTAATGAAAACCTAACCTTTTACTCCTTAAAATGATGATGATGGTGTAAGCTTGGAGAGGGTTGGGTTAACTCACGATTGAGGGAGTTATGGAGTTAAATAAGTAAGTATGATGTTAATCGTCATGATTTGTTTTAATAAAAGCATTTATGATGATTGTTTAGGGATGGACTGATAGTGATAATGGAGTTGAGTGAGTGTTGGAATATTAATGAACAAATGGATACATCATGTTTTTTTTTGTATAAATGATCAAAAATAGTTTATGGATTGTTTTATGGATGATTTTAAGATGGAATTGAGGTGAAAATAATGAGAAAATGAAGTCTAAATGATGAACTATAAAGAAGATATGTTGGGTGTTGTATGTAGGGGTTAAAATCTAGAAAAAACATTGAAGGAATTGGCTGGAAAATTCATAGTTGACACATCCCACGATCGTAGGAAGTCCTCCATGATTGTGAGAAATGCAAAGAATGAAGAAGTGTTTGGATAATACATCCTACAATTGTGGAATGCCTCCACGATCGTGGGAAAGGCCTTAGACATGAAATGCTATCTTTTATGTGATGTTTGAACTAACTAATGATAAGATACTTTCCTATGGTGTATTTTTACTTGATTGAGGCTTGAAATGAACCTAGTTTGATGCTTGAATAAGTTGATAAAGTTTTTGATATGTTTAGGTTGTTAAATGAAGTTATAACCTAAGAATGGATTATTAGATATCAAGTATCTTAATTCGGAAAATTATGAGTGTTATAGGAATGAAGGTGTTTATATGATTGTAAATGTGATCCAAAAGAATGAGTAAGGTGTATTAGGTATTAATAAATTAGAATTTGAATAATGTGTGTTGAAACCCCACCCCGGCGAGTCACATGCCTGACGTCCTATGAGACATCTGGACGCGCATCCCACAAGGGAGGAATTCCCCACCAGGTCAAACCTCAAAAACAAACTCATTTCACTTACCTCCGAACAGAATTAATGGTAGGTCATAAAGGAATTTCAATAAGACTTCTTCATAATATTTGTTTCTCATTTCCTTAAGGTTCTAACGACACCAAAACACTCAATTTGGTTTAGAAATAAAGAAGTATTGGCCAAAATACTTCCGGGCTAAACTTAAGTTGAGACTGAAATACTACACCCGAATCACTCCTAAAATTGAAATTTTTAGGGCCTAAATTGATCTTTAATTTCTTCAAAAAATTTTTAGCTCCATGACTGTAGTTTGTTTAGCAACAAAAATCAACTCAATTGGAGCTCTACAGATCAAAATATCGCCAAAAGACTGGAGTCTGTTCAGAAAAATATCCGATCCTTTCACTTTGATTTAATCCATAAATTTCAAAAATAATATCAAAAGTTATACATTTGTATGTAGAGAGAGAGAAATGTTTTAGAAAACCAAAGCTTTGAAAATCAGGTCAATCGGAGGTCGGAAGAAAAAGTTATGGCCAAAAGAGCGGAGAGAGGTCAGAATCCGAAAAGAAAATCAGAAATAAAGTAAATAAAAATAAAAATTAAAAAATTAAAAAAATTCATATATGTAGCGTCGCACTGCGAGCGTCTCGCAACCGCGAGACGCGCAGCTAAACGCGAGCTCGCGACCGCAAGCAACTCGCGTTCGCCCACAATCCATCTTCAAACATCCATAACTTCTTACTTAGAACTCCAAAATTTGTAAATTTGGCATCAATAAAAATTTAAAAGGAAGCTCTACAACTTCTATGAAGGATGCAAAAACCAATTTGGTCTCTAAGGGAGTTAAAAACCACTGCAAAGGTACTGCCTGCAAAAACATCTTAAACAGCAACAAAATTTTCTAAACATCATAACTTTCCACTCCATTGGCCGAAAATCTCATACTTCATATCATCAGAAAGATTAAAAAAAATAATCCACAACTTTCATGAAGACCCTAAGAACAATCTCAAACTCTATGAGGGTCAAAAATTCACTCAAAGTTTCTGTCCAGAAACTTGCAATTTGACAACACCTGCACCAAACTTCAACAATCCACATTCTTCATCTCCCACATCCAAACATGACATATGATACATCATTGGAAATCTATGAAAATCCTCTATAACTTTCAAGAAGACTACTTAACCCAATACAATCCATATCGGTCCAGAATTTGTCTCAAAGCACAGCAAACACAAACCATTTAACAACACCTACACCAAATTTCAACAACCCACATCTTTCAACTCCCACATCCAAAAACAGTACATGATACATCATTGGAAATCTATGAAACTCCTATATAACCTTAAAGAAGGCTACTTATTCTAATTCAATCCACATCAGTCCAGAATTTGCCTCAAAATCAGTACACATAAAATCTATCCTTATGGGAAATTTGCAACAACATACAAGGTAATCTGTTGGAAACAAGCAACACAAACACTATGAAATCTGCATATCTTTCATTAATATCATAATATGCATTCTTACAAAGCTTTAGTGAGCATTTTTTTAGCCCAAT
>JAOQMS010044336.1:0-10475 GCA_027563885.1 Erythroxylum longipes | reverse complement strand
AGATTCCTATCATGTGCAATTATGTTAGTATCTAAATTATCCCTAGTCATAGGATTAATAAGACAAGACATTATTAATTTGGATAGACTAGCACATGTTATACTCCTTGATTTGATCAAGTAGTGGATCTCACAAACTGTAAGCATGAGATATTTAGAGTTAATATGTGGATGCTTACTAAGAGTAGTAAGTACATCTGATGACCTGCTATGAGATTATCATATGGATGATCTATTAAATGTCAATAATTAATCTCATCATAGCAATGGTGTAAATATCCTTACACTTGAGGTACTCAAGGATATCTTGGATATTGATCCTATACTTTGACATCATTCCTTGTTGCCTCAAGATGAGGTAGCTCATACGGTGGTGATTGGGTACAACTATTGGTATTTGAAGATGACTGGGTAGCCAAAAAAGGATTCACCACTTTTGTTAGAAGCAGATGATACCCCCGACCTCTTATCGGGGTCATTACTCAAGAGTCTCTATCCAAAGCAGTTATGTATCATGAACAGAGTCTTCAATGACACATAGAGTAATGAGGTCTCAGGATAAGAAGTAACATCACTTGGACTACATGTGACGTAGTCAGTCTAGTGGGAGTTGACACATAGCCATACTCTGAACCAATTGGGGTATAGAATGGTGAAGGGACAACTTACATGGTAATTTTCTATGGAAAGGTTTATAAGTTGGATAATTAACTATCAAAGAGTTCCTATGTTAATCCACTTGTATTCCGATAAATTGTCATGAATGGTTTCATGCCACTTGAATTAACTCTTAATTCAAGCAAATGAATTAAGAGTTAATTCAAGTGGCATGAAACCATTCATGATTTGCTTGGATTAAGAGTTAATTCAAGTGTCCAGAATAATCAGGAACCTCAGGGTCACACGCATAAAGATTGGATGAAAAACAAAGTTTGCATGGTTGTTTTTGAAGTAGGTCACGATCGTGGCTTATATATGACAGATGATGTATAAGTGAGTTCTTTCACTTATATACACATGTACTAAGAGGTTAAAACACACTCAAGTGAGAGGATAAAGGGTCCAGAAGTTTTTTAGAGTTAGAGAGAAGTGGTATTAAGTCTTTTTCATACAATTTATGCAATTGTTGTATGAATCTAATTATATGCAATGTAATTGGATTGTTTGGTGCTCTACATGAACTCATCTTGTTTGGTGCTCTAACTACCCTTACACATTAATTTTTCTTCATCTTTACATGTTCTCGAGTGATCAAGGAAGGTTTTTGGTGTTTGCTACAACCCAAACTAGGAGAAGATTAAAGAAAGGAGGAGCATTATCAAAGGTACATATGCTAAGATTTCATGTTCTTATAATCTATGTATGCATACATCTAAGATTTTGAATTTTAGGGACGCCGTGCAGTTGGAATTTAGATTCTGAAACTTCCGCTGCATTTTTGTGCATGTGATGCATGAATCCATGGCTCCCTAACAGTGGTATCAGAGCAAGGTTATGCTTGTATAAGATGATCTATTGAACATGTGCAAACTGTTTGTTGGGTTGTGACTTACATGCATGTTGATTTCAAAAATTCTTATAAATTGTAGAAAACTGTGTTTTCTAATTTTCTTTCACAAAAATATTTATAAGATCTTATATTATTTTTTTGTAAAAGGAAATTTCAATTGAATCTCATTTGCTATTTTATTACAAATTACACTCCAATCTGTTCATATGTTGGTTTCCAGGAATTTCTGGAAAACAGAATGTATGTAAAGATTTTTGAAAATTTTGTAATAATTTTAGAAATTTTTTTTTCCAATTTTATTTCAAAAAAATGTTTATAAGATGTTATGTTATGTTTCTATCAAATTAAAATGGAATTGAATGTCATTTGTAATTTTATTACGATTTTAGTTTAAGCCTGATGCAAGTATGAAGTTCTGGGAAATTCTGGAAATCTAATGAACATGTATGCTTGTAAATTGCATATTAATTTTTATAAAAAAATGTTTATGATTTTTCTGTATGGACATGTAATATAAGATGTTTCCATGTGTATAAGATGTATGAAACTTGTTGTTAAAGTGATTATCTTATGATGCATGATGTAGAGTATGACTAGTGTCACAAGTAATACGACAAGTGTCATAGACATGTGATGTGCTAGCTTATTCCACTAAGTTAATAAATAATTACTAGGAATTAGTTTCTGGAATTTTTATTAGGCACATTTAGGATGTTTATAAGACTCTGGAATTTTTCCAGAATTAATTGAGTTTGATTCAATTAATAAATCAAGTCAAAGTCAGCATTGGTCAGATTTTTTAAAGCTAATGGAGTTAACTTGTTTAATGACTTATGTGTATGTGTTTTGGTTATAAGACCTTTAAAAAATTTATAAGATTAGAAATCTATTATTTTTATGCTAGTAGCATGCTAAGTGCATGTGCTTAAAATTAGGATTCCGGAAAATTTCCAGACATCAATTCGGTCTTTTTATTGTCTGGTAGGTTAACTCATTTAGCTTGAAGATTTTGGCCATCAAGATATTTTTTGGCGTGTGTAGAAATTGTCTTGATAAATTTGAGATGACCTAGGGATGTTTTAGGTGACTAATTGATGTTTAGGAATTTTGGAAACCCAAAGGATTAATTTAGAGTTAATCCAAGCAAAGCATTGCATTTCTAGTGTAATTAGAAAAAGACATGTGTACTAGGATTAAAGTGTTTATTTTGGACATCAAAATAATTAAAATTTTAGGGTTCATAATCGAATCACATTCATGATTCGAATTATTCAAGACTAACATTAGTACCTGATTCGATTTAAGAGTTGAATCGAATCACAAACTTTTGATGCATTATCAAGTCACAACCTAAATTAAACCTCTTTGGTGTGTTACATGCATTAGATGCATTTTAAGGGTTGGTTAAAATGACGTGATAAGATGGTTTTGGACATAGGCACAATTTAATTAAGTCGTCTATAATATATATATATATATATACCATCCAAGTATTGATGAGACCAAAGAATAAATCCATCAACCGAAATATTAGGACTTACATCTTCCATTGATATGGCAAGTACCAGAGTTCTTTTAGAATTGGGTTGCTAGGCAAACCCTCAATCTCGCTCTACACGAATATGTTCAAACCATGGAAATTAGAATTCCGGATTAATGGGTCGGTCCTAATTGGAAGCGTTGATTTGTTGGGCAAACCCAAGGTCAATGTGGATAGAGGCAAAGTTAGGTTATAAATATGGGATGTATGAGAATCAAGAGTTGATAACCCAATGAGTGTGCTAAATCAACAATTGATGGAACAAGTCAATAGTTGCAAAATTGAATGCAATTGGTATGGATGATACCTACTGATTGACCTAAGGTGGCTTGTTGGGCAAACCTAAGGTCATTTTTATTTAGGCAAACTTAATTTCATTTTTAATGATATTGGATATCAACACATTAGGAAAACTATAAATTTTCTAGAATTCATAGTGAGGGCTATAAATTTGGATAAAATTAGTGGGAACCATATTGTATGTGATTAAAGTCCTTATCGATATGCATTAGTGTACATTCTAACACTTTCTCTCGTTCTTCTATGTTATTGAATCGCCACGATGTCTTCGTCCAATGTGAAACTACACTCTCTATTAGACTCCAACAAACTCACAAGACCTAACTTCTTAAATTGGCTACAAAATTTGAGAATTGTTCTCAAGTCTAAGAAACTAGAATATGTCCTAGATGAAACACTTCCCGATCCCCTATTGTTGGTGCATCTGATGAGGATCAGAAAGCTTACAAGAAGCTTCTAGATGATAGTGAGTTGGCTAGCTGTATAATGCTGACCTTTATATCACTGGAACTACAAAAGCAACATGAGGCTATTGATGCTCATACCATAGTCTACCATCTAAGGGAACAGTTTGATGAGCAAGCTAGGACTGAAAGGTTCGAGACCTCGAGGTTGCTTTTCTTCTCTAAGATGGCTGAGGGATTATCTCCAATGTAATACACGCTAAGGATGAATGGATACATTGAGAGGTTAGCCAGTTTAGGTTTCATAATGGATCGTAAATTAAGTATAAACTTAATTCTAACTAGTTTAACTAATAGTTACTCACAATTTGTACTTAACTATTGGATAAACCAAATATCCACCTCGATACCTAAGCTGATTAATCTACTTAAAATAGCTGAGCAAACTGTTAAGAAAGATAGTAAGGCTATGATGCCGGTGGACTCTCCTTCTGGTTCTCGCAAGAGAAACCAAAAGAAAAAGAAAAAGTCTAAGAAGCTAGTAAGAGGTGTAGCCAAGAAAAAGGCAAAGGAGACTACATCAAAAGGGATATGCTTCCATTGCAACAAGGAAGGACATTGAAAGAGGAACTACAAAGCCTATCTAGAGTTGTTGAAGCAGAAGAAGGCATTAGATGCTCCACCGTCTACTTTAGGTATGTAATTGTCAATGGGGTTAATAATATTTCTGATCATAACATTTGGGTATTAGATACCAGATGTGGCTCACACATATGTGTTGGTATGCAGGGTCTCAGGGATAGTAGACCAATTAATAATGGAGAGATGGACTATATATGAGAAATGGAGCAAGAGTTGCTGCATTAGCCATAGGAACCTATGTTTTGTATCTTCCCAGTAGGCTAGAGTTAATTTTGGATAATTGCTATTATATACCTATTGTGACAAAGAACATTGTATCTATTTCATGACTTAATAAAATGGGATTTCATTTAACTTTTTCAAGCAATGGTTGTTTGATTAAGTTAAATAAAATGTTGTATGGTACAACTACATTGTGCAATGGTATTTACATATTATATATGTGCAATCCTATTTTAAATACTAATGACAATAAAAGACAAAAACGGGATAACTTAAAATCATCTTACTTATGGCATTGTCGACTTGGCCATGTAAGTGAGAGATGCATGGCCAAGCTATATAAGAGTGGTAGCTTAGGGTCATTTGATTATGAATCATATGACACATGTCAATCTTGCTTATTAGGCCAGATGACTAAATTACCTTTTAAAGGAAAGGGTGAACGAGCGAATCGGTTATTAGACCTAATACATTCTGATGTATTTGGTATGATATGGATTATGCCAGAGGTAGTTTTATGTACTTCATTACCTTTATCGATGATTATTCACGATATAAGTATGTGTATCTAATAAGATACAAGTCTGAAGCATTTCAAATGTTCAAACAATTTAGACATGAAGTAGAGAAATAGCTTGGTAAAAGTGTCAAGACACTTCGATCAGACCTAGGTGGTGAATACTTGAACGAGGAGTTTCTAACTTATCTCAGGGATAACAGGATTGTATCCTAATGGACTCCACTTTACACACCGCAACATAATGGTATGGCTAAAAGGAGAAACTGAACCTTGTTAGATATGGTAAGGTCAATGATGGGCTTAGCATATCTACCAAAATCCTTTTGGGGGTCATGCGCTCGAGACTATTGTTTATGTGATAAACAAAGTCCTTTAAAAAACAGTTGATGTTACTCCATATGAGATATGGACTAACAAAAAACCCTATCTTTCTCATATGAAAGTTTGGGGTTGTCCGGCTTAAGTGAAGTGTATTCAATCAGACACGCTTGAAGAAAAATATGATAAATGTCTGTTTGTAGGATATCCTAAGGAAACAATTAAATATCAGTTCTACAATGCTTTAGAGCAAAAGGTGTTTGTCTCAAAGCATGCTATTTTTTCGAAGAAAGAGTTTCTTCTAAAAGAAAATAGTACAAGCAAAGTTGAACTTGATAAAGTTTATGATGCTCAAATAGATGCATATCAATTGCCTGAATTCGAGATTGTTATTCATAGATATGAGACAATAGTTAAACCTTTTGACACACAAAACATTAGTAGGTTAAGTAGGATACGCAATGTTCTAGAGAGATTGGATTTCTCCTAAGTAAACAAAATGACGTATTACTAATAGAGGATGATGAGCCTACAACCTATGAAGAGGCTCTGAAGAGTTCAGAATATGAAAAATGGCTTCAAGCTATGAAGTCCAAAAAGGATTCCATGTTTGAAAACCAAGTATGGACTTTGGTTAACCCACCCGAAGGGCTAAAATCCATAGGGTGCAAGTGGATTTTCAAGAAGAAAATCCACATGGATGGTAATGTGATTACCTATAAAGCAAGGCTAGTTGTTAAAGGTTATCGTCAAAGACGAGGAGTTGACTATGACAAGACATTTATCCCTGTAGACATACTTAAATACATAGAATACTCCTAGCCATTGTTGCTCATTATGATTATGAGATATGGAAAATTGATTTGAAGACAGTTTTCCTGAAAGGAAACCTAGTTGAGGATGTGTATATGATACAACCTAAGGTCTTTATATCCAAAAATGGAAAAAAAGGTATGCAAGTTTTAGAAATCCATTTATGGATTGAAGCAAGCATTTAGGAGTTGTAACATCTGATTTGATGAGACAATCAAAGAGTTTGGTTTCTCACAAAATCTTGATCAACCTTGTGTGTAAAAAAATATTAGGGGGAGTGCTATCATATTCCTTATGTTATATATGGATGACATATTACTAATATGAAATGATGTCTCAAGTTTGTAATCAGTCAAAAATTGGTTGTCCTAGAATTTTTCCATAAAAGACCTTGGAGAAGCAACTTATATATTGGGAATAAAGATCTATAGAGATAGATCAAGGAAGTTGCTAGGTCTTTTACAGTCTACATACATAGACAAAGTGCTAAAGAGGTTTAGCATGTAGCAGTCCAAGAGAAGGTTTCTTCCTATGACACATAGGATAAAACTCTTGAAATTTATGTGTCCCTAGACGTAAGATAAGAGGACTTGCATGAGTATGATCCCGTATGCTTTGAAAATAGGATCAATCATATATGTTATGTTATGTACAAGACCTAAAATATCATATGCTCTAAGTGTTACGAGCAGATATCAATCAGATATTGGTGAGTGTCACTGGGTGGCTATCAAGAATATCCTAAAGTACTTGAGAAGGATTAAGGATGTAGTCTTAATATATAGAGATGGAGATTTTGTAGTGACTGGACATACAGATGCTAATTTTCAATCTGACCAGGATGTCTCCAAATCTCAGTCAGGTTACATTTTCACATTGAATGGTGGACCAGTCAATTGGAAGAGTTACAAACAAGAGATGACTGCAGATTTAACTAGCGAGTTAAAGTATATTGCGGCTGCAAAAGTTGAAAAGGAAGTTGTTTGGATCAAGAAGTTCGTTATGGAACTTGGAGTGGTTCCGAACATCGTAGACCTGATACTGTTGTACTGTGACAACAATGGGACTATTGCTCAAGCCAAGGAACTAAGGTCTCATCAGAGGTCCAAACATGTACTCAGGATATATCACCTAATCAAGGAGATAATTGATCACTATAAGAAAAATGTAGTTTAGCGACAGATATTACCAACGGAAAACCTAAACATTATGTTGGCAAGTTAGGTTAGCGACAAAATTTACCGACGGACCAAGGCATCGTAAAAACGGCCGTATGGTTGCTTGTGTGGTTGACCTTCGGTAAATTTTTGAAAGTTAAAATTTATCCATCAGTAAAAATTTGTCCATCGGTAAATTTACAGATGGTATTGGTTATTCTTATTTTTTCCGTCGGTGAATATACCGACGATTCTTCTGTTGTAAATCCTGTCAGTAAATTTAGTGATGGAATTGGTTATTTCGTCAGTTACTTAATGTCAATATTATCGACGGTATGTTTTTTTCCGTTGGTATATAGAATTGATTTAACTGACGTATTGTTGTTTTTCCATCAGTAAATCAACCAAAAAATTAAAAAAATGTCTCGTCATTAAATTTTAATTGATGATCTTATGGTTGATGCATAATTTAAACAGTTATGAATTATCTGTATATAATATTTAGATTTTTTATACATTCAATTTGTTTAAACAGAAAGTTGATTGATGATATAAAGTTAAAATTATCTTAATTGACAATAAAAACATTAAATTGTACATAATAAGTATTCATAATTCAAATGAAATGACTACAAGTATACTATTGATTTGGTGACTGCGGATGCTTTGATTACTACGATAAGGTGCTACCCCTCCCCTTCAACTCATCCATCTCATTACGGAACTGAGCTATATACTCCATCGATTGTTGCAACTGAGTTGCTAATGTCTACACTATACTCCGAAGCTCTTAGACTTCATTGGTTGTGGACTTCCTACTAGATGTTGGTGTACTGGACGTGGAGGATTGCGAATAACATATGTTCGCAAATGAACCTAAGTCGAATATCTTTCCACAATCACTGTCAACAACATATATACCTCTTTTACACTACTAGAAAAATGTGTTTTTGCGACGATATTTACCGACGAAAGACGAAGACATTCCGTCGGTATGTAAGATTAGTGACGGACATTACTGACAGACAAAAGCATCGTAGAAATGGCCGTAGCTAATAAATACCGACGGAAAATTAATTTCCGTCAGTATATTTACCGACGGAATAACTTCTATCGTCGGTAAGATTACCAACGAAATATCTTTACTCTGGCAAATTGAATGGCAGATTATCTTTATGTCTCGGTACATTTACTGACAGAAAATTGTTTTCCATCGGTATATTTACCAATGGTTGGAAATTTCCGTTAGTAAATTGTTACAAAGTTACCGATAGAGATTCCGTCGCGTACGGTTGCCGTCTTTCCGTCAATACTTTTGGGCAAATTGTTTCGACTTTACCGACGAAACTTGTTCTTTCGTCGGTTATTACCGACATAAATTTTTTTTCTGTCAGTAAATGTTTTAGTCGTACCAACAGATTTTCATATGTCCGTGGTAAATGAATTATAAAAGTTTTTGTTAAAATTTACTGGCAATACGATCAATAAATTTTATTCTGCATAATTGAAACAACTATTAATGTAATAGTATAAATTTAATTTTTTAAACATAAATTTGATTGAAGATATAAAGTTGAAAATATCTTAATTGATAATAAAAACATTAAACAGTACGTAATAAGTTTTTGTGTCTCTAATAAAATGTTTAAAAGTACACTACTATTTTGGAGACGACGGATGCTCTGATTGATGCAATGAGGTGCTAACCCTACCCTTCAACTCATCCATCTCATTACGGAGCTGAGCTATATAATCCATCGACTGTTGCAACTGAGTTGCCAGCATCTATACTGTGCTCTTAAGCTAAATGACTCTTTCATTAGATGCTGACGCCCTACTAGATGCAGTTGTACTGGATGTTGAGGATTGCGAATAACATATATTCTCAAATGAGCCTAACCCGAATATCCTTCCCCGACGGGCCCTACCACCCACTGCATGAAGATAGGTTTGAGTCTCATCAACATCTTCAGATTGTTGAGACTGTTGTTGAATGCTTTTTTGTATTTGATCCTATCAGAAGGCAATGTTTATATTAGTGAGTGATAAATATTAAGCATTAATATTAAACCATAAATTTCACATACCTTGAGTTCTCTACAACGGTTGTTGACGAATGTCACACCATCATACTTCTTTGTGTGAGTATGCAAAAAGAGCTGACGAGGTGTAGGCCTCATGCCCACAGTCTTTTCCTGCATAAGAATAAAATGTTGTAAGTTAATTAAAATTTATAAAAATTTCGGCAGAGTTTCCTCTATTTTTATGAAATCTACCACCTGTTGAACAAAGAACAAAGCTAAAAAACACAGCCATATATGGCACCAGACATTTATAACATTATCATTCTCAATAAGAAACACATATTTTCATTTCAAAATTCACACATAAAATTCAATAGAAATACAACAAAGTAAAGAAATGACAATATAAATTTAAAGTGTAGATACTTACAAGTCTCTCTGTATGCTCTTAGTGGGTAATAGATCCTCCCGTATGTACGGGAAGACTCTCTCCCCCCGGTCCTCCATATCTGTTGGCCGAATTACACTCTGAAATGGACATTGCCTTAGGTGATGTCCAATACTGCTTCCAATGACTCCATATTTCTTCATAAATGTAAGGAGGTCGTACACCTACTCTGCGTATCACAGCAATGAAGTCGCGATAATGTGTACGTGCTCGTCTTTCCCATAATCTATAGACGATTGCGTCAAATTGAGAATCCCAAAAAAATTCTTTCTAAAACAAAAACAAAAACATTCAATTAATACTTATGATGTAATGATATTATTTATCTAATAAATATACAAAATTGATAATTAAAAAAGAAAATAATAATTTTTGTTGTACCTTAAACTCGTTATAGTAAAATTCCCTTATCTCCTGAGAGATATTCTTCCAGGCAAAGCCCTCAATATCAATCTTCTCTTTGAATTTTGCTGTCATGTTTCTTGAACACGGTCCAGATGAAATGAACCTAATATAAGATTGAAAATTTTTATACCGTTATGAATATTGAAACTTATAACTTAATTATAAACATATAG
>JAOQMS010044335.1:0-10477 GCA_027563885.1 Erythroxylum longipes | reverse complement strand
ATCATAGGCCAAGGATTATAAGAAGGAGTTAAGAAGTGGTATTAGTTGAAGAGTATCATCTGTGTTACTGTTCACAGACTTCGTCTATGGTACTGTTCACAAGGATCCGTCTGTGGTACTGTTCATAGACTTCGTCTGTGGTACTGTTCACAAGGATTCGTCTGTGGTACTGTTCACAAGGATTCGTCTGTGTTACTGTTCACGATATCGTCTGGGTTACTATTCATAGTTATCTTCTGTCTTATTTTTGACCCTCCAGAAGATATAATTGGCCTTAGAGGTCTTCATGAAAGTTGTAGATCTTAAAATCCTCTTTCAAACTCTCTAGAGAAACCTTGAATTGGATGTCTATAGAAAAAGTTATACTGACAACCCCGAAGCACGTATACATGTAAAGTGTGGACTCGCCAACGCTGTTCCTTGAGGTTTCTTGGTTTGAAGTGGATGAATGGAGTAGTCGACTATTCGAAGAGCTGAGCTGAACTTAAAAGGGGAGATTTGAGAAGATGACCCGATAATGGTCAAGGTGTCTAGTATTGGAAAAAGATCATGTTCTATGATATTCTGCATGAAAGTTGGGGTCCGAGAACGGGCTCCAACAATTTACACCTACAGTTATAACCCAGATAAAAAGTTGAAAAGCTTATCCACCGCTTAGAAAGCCAAACTTTTAACATACTCTCTTACCAGTCTATATTATTTCAAATTCTTCAAGTCATCCCTCATAAGCCAAGAAGTGTTCATTAGAAGGAATTAATCCTTTAACTCCTTTATCTTACCTACGTGGGAATAGGTTCTCTACCTGAACTAACCTTAACAGAGGTCCTCGTTCACCACCAAAGCTTGGCATTTCCATCCAAGTACATAGTCGTCACATTGACCTTCTCAAGATCAAGTATTTTAGCACTCATACAGTACTGCTTCATATCTTATAGAAAGTTCTTGAGCTCCTTCGTATTTTGAACACTCTCAAAAAGTTTATGTTCACGAAACTTCACCATGGTGCTCTCGACATGTCCACCCTCTTGTGTTGCAACAGCACGCCTTATGATCGTCATCTCAAACCTATTATCCTCTTATGGCTTCATCAATTCTGCTATTTGATGTTGTAATTGTTAGATTTGTTCCGCCAACATCTCCATTAAGGTGTTATAGGGAGCAACCTCATATTTCCCTTAAGGAATTAGGCCAATGAGTGGCTCCATTCTATTGATACACTCCGTCAAATTACTGCCTCTTGCTATCTCGAACTATAGCACTAATACCAGTTGTTACAAAGGTCTTCTTGGGTGCTAAACTTATACCGCAAGTCATGCCTACTCCTTTGCATGACAATCTTACTTAGGTTCATTTAAGCAAGACTTAGCCTTCCCATGTGATCATCAACCAACCACCATGTTCTCAAATGCCTCTCGACCCTCACAATGTTTAACTCTCACACTCATAAGAAACTATAAAAGCACTAGAATAGTAAAGGAAACAATAAAAGAAAGAAAGAGATACAACGAAAATGCCAACCTTTATGACTTTCCTCAAAGTATAAAAAGGAATGGTCTCTCAATCTCTATGTGTGACGAGTAAGGCTCAAAGAAGCTATATATAGGCATTTAAGCTTAAAAGCAAAATTAGAATCCTACTACCTAAGATCACATCTTATCTTATCAGATTTCTTCATTATCCAATAAGATAGCATCCTTATTTAAATTGGACTCTATTCGATAAGACTTATCTACATCACAACTAACAAGATAAAAATGTACACATTATCTATCCTTATCCACAAAGATGTCCATTATCTTCAGATGATCCTCTCACATGGTCTTTATCTTTTACAGCTGATGTTTATTTCTTATCTGCCACATCATCCAAGATCTCCCCATGATCCCTATCTGTTGATGATGAGCCATCAAAGCCAAAGTTCGCCATAGCACACTGGTCTGATCCAATGCTTACCCATGTCAAGTCCATTAGCCATGGTCTGTTAATTCGATCATACACTAAGTCCTTAGTCCATCAAGAACTAGCATTAGCCATGTCAGCTCGTACAGGGTTCGAAACTCTACCAAAATTTACACTATACTTCATATAACTTGCTAAGTCACCTTCGAGCCTTCACATGCCACCGCCATATGTGTGATCCAGCTAATCTTCCATCTAAGGCCTGTCTCCAGCTACCTGTGAAATGCCTTCGTGTGCTAAGAGGCTAACATTAGGTCTTTATTAGTCGAATTTGCAAGTCTTTTCTAGACTTTCTCCATAAGAGGCATGCACACATTGAAACTTAGTCTCCTAATTGTGATTGGGAGACCTAAGTAAGATTTTAGGAGAGCTTCCTTGTCATACTTATGAGTTACGTTATACCAAGTTCAAAAAATCCAACACTTGATGAGAGGAAGAAGTGACTTTTATTATAATTTATCTCAACTCCTGACATATAACTGAATTAATTAAGTATACTTATTAAACCTTCAATTGATTTGAGATTAGCTCTATAGAATAAGACTAAATAATCAACAAAACATAAGTGGATAAAGGAGACTTTCCTACATTTAGAATGATATTTCAATCCAACATTATTGGAGAGATTGTATTTTAGCAGTTGAGATAGAACCTCCATGCAAAGATTAAAAAGATAGGGGGATAGAGGGTTCCCCTGTTTTATACCTCTGCAACCTTTAAGAATTCTGGAAGGAACTCCATTGATGAGGATGGCTGCATAAAGTTGTATTAACATAAGTATCAATCCATTCCACAGAGGTGTTAGAGGACCCAAAAACCTTCAACACCTTAAAGAGAAAGGTCCAATTAGTGCAGTCAAAATTTTTATTAAAATCTACCTTAATGGACGGTTTATATGAGTGCTTCTTTTGACATATCTTTAAAAAGTTATTATGTCAGTAGGATATTTTCCCTAATGCTTCTTTCTTTTATGAATGTGGATTGGTTCTCACTTATAGTCGACAAGAGAGATTTCTTCAAACTATCATCCATAATGTTGGATATGATTTTGTAGATGAAGTTAGCGCATGAAATAGGTATAAATTCACTAAAGATAGACAATTTTATAGTTTTTTAGATAAGGAAAAGGAAGGTCTTATTGATTTTTGATAGATGCATATTTGACTATCCATATTTCATGTATTTTGCTTGATATTTTAGAGTTTTGCTGTATATTTGATCCTTAATTCGCTCTAAGTGCATTTAAAGGTTATAATTGCCTTCATGGATATAAAGGAGAAGAATTTTGATGAAACCATGGCATAAGATGAAGATTTGAAACAACTAAGGAACCACAAACCCGTGTATAGAGACTGTGTAAGTCTCTGCAAACGTGTGAAGACTAAAGATTATGAGTTTTGGTCATGCAGAATTAAATGCTTGTGTATGTTATCCGTGTAAGTCTTTGTGCTCATGTAAAATCATGAATTCAAGTGCTTTTGAACATACATGGTCTCTCACATGCTCGTGTAAGCAACCGTGTATATCCCAAAAATCCTATATTTTACTATAAAAGGACATAAGTGGTGGCAATTAGGGAGAACTGAGTTTTGTAGCAAATTTGAAATATGAGACACCTAGAGAGGCGACTATTTGACCAAAGGATGAGGAAAACATGAAGAATACATTAAGAGATCCAGTAGATTACAACATCAAACCTCAAATTGCAAGAAGATTCAATAGGAGAAAATGAGAGATTTAGAATTATGATTCCTTTATTTCCTTTCTTTATGTTTATCTTTGATTTTGTTCTTTATGACTAGTAACTATACATGTTTAGTATCTAGGTGTGATGAACCCTAGTTTGAGATAACAATATGTTTTAATCTTTTTATTCAAAGCAATTATATTGATTGATTATTGCAATTTAATTATGTGTTTTACTCTTGTTCTAATATATCTGAAATATTAGTGTACGATTTGACTTCATCTAAATGAGATTAAGAAATCCTCTTATCTGGATAGAGCTACCATAATTGAAAGGAGTTGCATACAAATCTAAATATAGGCCAACATAAATCCTCTAGATTAGTGCCAAATTAATAATGGAATTCATAAATCAACAAAGCAATCCCTAGGTTTTAACTAGAAATATTTATGCTAATCAACTGATGGATTAGGAGTTTATAGTCTCGACAGAGTTATTAGCATAAGATAGGAATTTTCACAGTATAATAACTAATAATAAAATTATATGAAAAAAGGTTAATGATATCTGAATATTCTAAGGGGGATTCATAACCTAGACATTACTATCTTATATTAATTTTTTTGTCTTGTTTTACTTATCCTGAGATCATAGTTGTTTATTATAATTTTGTTTATTTGTTCAGTTTATTTGTAATTAAAATCCGAAATCTAATTTTTAGGCTAGATAATAGGAAAAAGGTATCCACTAATATTTACAATCTTCGTGGGATCGACCAATACTTACCTTTGCTAGTTACAGCTATAGCATGCACTTGCAAATAATTACTATTAACCTAGTCCTCTTAGAGCAAATCAAGTTTTTGGTACCATTGCCACGGACTTGGAACACTCTACCCATTTTATTTTATTCTGTTTTATTCTTTTTATTTTATGTCATTTTATTTGATTTATTTGTTTATTTTTCTTTCTTTTTGTAGATTTGGACTCTTGGTTAGTTTATGATCTTATGTACTTCTGGGAACTTAACCGAAATAGACCTAGAGATTAAAAGAATAGCATGTAAGAACTTTCGTAAAACACAACTGCGAGAGTTTGAACTAAACCGTCAGATAGAAAACTTGGGAGGTCGAGTGGATATTGAAAATTCTCACAATATGGCTGATCAACTAAGAAACATATCTATTCTAGACCAGACTTAACTAAAGCAGAGTCTAACATTATGAGACCAACTATGAGTGCTAAAAACTTCAAAATAAATCCTAGTATCATCTAAATGATGCAATTAGACCGTGTTTATTCATGTTTCTTTAATAAGGAAGAACTAAGGAACGACTTCTCCTCTTACTCCCAAGCTAAAGTAGAATCTTTATACAATGCTGGAGAGATTCAAGGAGATGTTGAGAAGATGCCCACACCATGATCTACCACTTTGAATGCAAATCCAAACATTTTATAATGTGCTAAATCAAAGCACCAAGTAGTTTATAGATGCAACAACTAAAGGAACACTCAACAACATGACACCAGAGGTGACCCAAGACTTAATAGAAGATAAGAATATAAATAACTACTGAAGCATGCACATACATCAAATAATCACCCATCATCATTAACAACAAAAGAAATTAGATTAATATTAAATCAATAACAAATCCTTAAAGAAAAGTAAGAACATCCTTAACCCAAGATTCATCATCATCAATCCCATCTCATACATCAAATACATGAAATCAAAGATGGACAGAAAGAAAGCAACTTGGAGGATTGGAGGTTGAAGCAGCTATGTAACACATCACCCCATAGAGCATATGCCTGAACGTATCGACCATTTTTCGATAACATACTTTACAAGAATGGCACGTTAAGACAATCAATCAAATCATTGCAAATTTTTCATGCATCAAACACATTTTCAACAAACCAATGTTCTCTTTGGCTTATTTTATTAATAAACTTGTCCAGTCTTAAACGTCATTACATTTCAGAATTATCACATACATTGTACAACAATTGAGAAATACAATTCAGATATAAAATCAATGAAGACATATGCAGGTACAACTAATCTCAACCACTAACTCATGTCTGATTACAGTGGCTATACTCCAATTAGGCTAAATGGAATTCCTTGAATCCTGAAAATCAACGATGCAATTTTGGTGAGTTTTGCAAACTCAGTGAGTGAACTATCCTCGATGTGCTCACTCATATCAAACCACTTATATCACATATTAAAACCAATTTCACAATATACTTCATATCAAACACACATCATAAACATCACACATTTCACATACTCATTTCATAATAATCCAATCATTCACTTAATCATTCACAACATCACAATTCAGTAAATTCATGTAATCTTTCACATAATACATGTATATGTACAAATGCAAATGCAAATGCACATGTGACTCACTTTCATTGTTACTTTGTTATGACCAAGTTTCTTTTTAACTATCCCGTATCCGTTGTGATACTGGGCTCATTAATGACTGTCTTGTATCCATTGTGGATATCGGGATCATTTTATATACTGAGCTTGTAGCTCTTTATGCGCATTTATAAGCTTTAAACTCTTTTTCACTGGTCACTCCAGTCACAACTCCTTTATCTGATTATGCATTTCAATGTAATGAGATACATCAATTCACATTACATGAAATCAATCACTTTCATTCATTATACACATTCGCTTTCACATGTTCATCAGATCTAAGTTCGGAATTCAACATTTCGTTGAGTACACATATTTCTTTCAGATTCATATTCAATTATGAACACTTCCAATGCAATCTCAATTATCAAACTCCTCAGGCCTTCAATGTCCAGAATTTATCACAATCACATCATTATCACAATCACATCAGATACAGTTCAATAATTGAAATTTAAGCATATACAACCAATCCTAGTGAGGAACATCTAGGTTGACTCATAGTACGCTCTTGATTAGCTATTGCCTTGATGAACTAACAATGTCTAGATGCTGACGTTCGACTTGAGCATTTAAATCATGCAAGACACACATTTTACACATTACTAAGTTGCTCAATCATATTAATATTCAATCATACACATATATATATGCGTCATGTATAATGTATGCTCAATTGACTATTCTGGGTATGTATCCTTAAGCACGAGTCATGATCATTCAAACATTGTCACTTGTATATGTCTAGTTTTTACTTAGGCTATATCTCAAGAACACTTGATTATTCTAAGTTCATCAATCATTCATTCACCAATCCTTTTTCTATCATTTTATAATCACACAATATCCAATTTCTCATTCATTCATATCTAATACACTTTACTCATTTCCTTTAGATCACATTTACAATCATATAAACACCTTCATTCTTATAACACTCATAAATTTCCAAATTTTATACATTGTTATCAACCATTCATTCCTTAAGTTATAACCTCAATTAACCACCTAAACATACCAAACACTTTATCAACTTATTCTATCTCAAATTAGGTTCATTTCAAGCCTCATTTAAGTCTAAATGCATCATAGGAAAGTACCTTATCATTAGTTGGTTCAAACATCACACAAAGCAGAAATTATCAATCCAGAACTAAGCTCGGAATCGTGGGAAACCTCGCCATGATCATGACAGAAGCTAATGCAATAGGCCATGGTCGTGGGATGAGTGCCACAATCGTGTACTATCTTTTTTCCTCAATTCTCCACAAATTTCATATAATTAGAAACATCACTAACACTTGAAATTTTCCAGAATTTGTGTCCTATTAAGCTACTTTATTTCATGCTAGTCTAGCTTCCATATTGGTTACATTAAATCTCACAAAAATTACTCATTTTTTTCATTACCATTCACTTTATACCATCATACATGTAGTCCTAACTTTTCTAGATTTTAACTGTTTCTTCCAAACTCAAAACATCTTATGCATATTTCATCATTTAGACTTCATTTCCTCATCATTTTCACCTCAATTCCATCACAATATCATTCATACATCAATCCATAAACTATGGTTTATCAACTCTACAAAAATAGAACATGATCACTATCATTCACTATCATACAAAAATCCTAGTTATTCTCATTTCAAGAACATTACACAAACGCCTTTCTTAACATAAATTTCACCTTCATTATACTTTAAATCCCAATATATTTCATCCACATAACAAATCATAACTATTATTAATCATTTATACAAAAACATAACATCAACCTCTCCATTTCTTCATTAACGGTCAAGCACAATTCACACACCACTAACACCGTCAATCTATCTCTAAAATATCATCATAAACATTTTATTAAATCAAGCCATGAAGAAATAGATATTACTTACTTGTTTAACTCTAAAGCTCTTTAACTCATCAGGAAACCCTAGCTTCCATGATTACATGATCGTCACCTTTTCAAGGTAGAATAGGCTAAGTTTTCATCATCAAAGTGAAGACAACTAGTTTTTGTAGTGATAAGGTGAAAGATGGTGGCAAAAACTCAAGATCGTGGGGTTGGGAGAGAGTATCATGAATGGAGAACAAAAAAAATGAAGAAGAATAAAACATGCAATAAAAGTAGAAGTGAAAGACAAAGAAATGGTCTTTCAATAGGGTATACATCGTGAGTGAAGAGCGGAAAGTGTTGTGACACTTGTCACTTGCCACATGTCATGTTCTTATGGTTCCCATTTGTCTCTTAATAACTAGTCCTTTTGTCTCTCAATCTCCAAGCCATTAGTCACCCAATTTTCTATGCTAAATGTCAATTAATCCTAATGCCACATATCACTTATTTCTATTACCATGTGTCACTTATTTCTATTGCCATTTATCAATTTGTCTTGCCACTTGGTATTTTTCCTAGTCCAAAAACACACATAAATTCATAATCTCTCAATCGCATCAGTTAATTCTAATTTACTATTTATAAACCATCAACTCTTGTCATTGGTAAACCAAAGTACAAGACATTAGAAATACACATCCATATCTCATCCATTATACTCAGTCATTTATCATATTCATCTTAGTTTCATGCCCCAGAATATGTCAATTGAGGGAAAATTTGTCTAACTTATAATTTATGTATATATGCTAATATTATGCATTTGAACCCAATTATAAAAATTATGCATAAATGTACCAATTTCTTTCTATATGATGCCACCCATGTGACTCATTTGTCTACTACTTTAAATCTCTCAACAATTTGAGAGAGGGGATACTACAAGCTAAAGCTCCAACTTCTTCTTTCTCTTCTTCTCTCTCTTCCCTCTTCCTCTTCCTTGGATTTTTCCCAATGTAGCAAAATGAAGGCACAAAAATTAGGGTGTTTTTTCCCTTTTCTATAATCTTTTCTATTTAGGGTAAAAACTTGGTTTTACCTGAGCCTAAAAAGTCCAAAATAACCCCTCAAAGTTGAGTTTTAGAAGCCAGTTTGCGTCTGCTATTGCGCAGGCCACTATCATAGCCAAAAAAATCCTCAATGGCAGTAAACATATATCCCATGCCTAAATTATTGCTTCTTCTTTTCGGAGTGGCAATAATAGTATTGAGAATGTGGGCGGAGGTGAAAATTTGGACACTATAATCTATGCACCACAACAAAAAAAGTTCTTTAATCGAACACTTGTTACTTTCGAGTTTGTCAAACACAATTTGACACATAAACTTGTATAATAACAAGTGTTCAGGACTGCAAATAATATTGATGTGGGCTGATAGTTGTAGATTGCATTGTGTTTTGTGGGTAGCTTAGTTTGTATTTAGTTGTTAATTTGATTTTTTAGTGTGTGCTTAGGTTAGAATTGTGTTGGTTATTAGATATTTGTGTTTAAATCATTTTGTGGCTTAAAGCATGCTTTTGAGCTTCAATTTTATAAATTTGAGGTACCTTGATGAGTTTGCTAATGTTTCAGGGCAAAGAGTGGAAAATAGAGAAGATTCGGAAAAAGATTTGGGAGCTAACCCAGGGCCATGATCGTTGCCAAAAAGCCACGATTGTGACAGAAGTAGGTGCAAGGAGCCACGATCATGGCCGCCTAAATCTTGGCTATGATCGTGGCCTGCGCAATGGATAAGCTCAGGGCTGCTTCCAGTTTTAAGTTTTTGAGGGACTTTTTAGATCTTTTGAACCCAAAAAAAAGCCCTAAGGTTGCCCTAATCGGAAAAAAGTATAAAAGGAACATAATGCAACCTTGAAAGAGAGCTTCTACATTCTGCCACTTTTGGAAAGTTCAAAAGAGAGAGGAAAGAGGAGAGAGAGAGAGAGAGAGAAGAGGAAGAAGAAGCGGGTCCTGATGTTACTGCTTCCCGGATTAAATGATCTCCCAATGCTACTTCCTTCCTGGATTGTCCGATCCAAGTTCTATTTCCTTTCCATTTCCTTTTTCTTCATTTAATGTATAAGATTAAAATGGATTGTATGATGATGGGTTTTGGATTGTTGACGATATTCTAACTCTTCCTTTGGGATTTTACTTTAATTTAATGTTAATATAATCAATTTTGTTTTTTATTAATTGGGTGTTGTGATTATCTTTGATTTTTGCATATTTCGGTAACAAACCGAGAGGGTGAGCTAGATAAAAATGATTAGATTGGATTAGCGAGAGTTAGTGGATCCAATAGACCACATAGTTAATTATATCAGTTTTGTGTAGAGAGAGATCCCAAGTGAGACCTGGTAGTTTAATAGAGAGCTTCTGATCCAATTTTAATTATGGGTCTTATAACATCCCCTCACCAATGAGAAGGGTAAATTAGTAATTTGGAACGGGTTAGGAATGCTTAAAATTGTTTTGCTATGTTCATGCATTCATATATGCA
>JAOQMS010044334.1:0-10477 GCA_027563885.1 Erythroxylum longipes | reverse complement strand
GGTCAAGGTGTTCTCTTTGGGAGATAAACTCACGTATTAAGATATTCTGCATGCGAGTTGGACTTCAGAAACGGGGTTCAGCATGTTTGTATGTATTTTAAGTGTTTGTTTGGATTAGAGTAAGAATTAGATCTTAATTTTATGTTTCAAGAAGTGCTTGATGTGTTTATGAGTGCTGAAAATCAGGAAATTGAAAAATGAAGAAGGATGTCACGATCGTGCACAAGGGGCAAGAACATCTTTACTGTGCATGGGAGTTGCATGGCTCTTTTTTATGATTGTGACATTGAGCACAATCCTGACAGAGAGGCCGAGCCAAGTGAGGCATGATTGTGCTTTCAACTCACGGTTGTGCAAGAGGTTTTTCTAGGCATAATTTTTTCATGTTTTTTAAGGTTCAGGGCTACTTTTCAAATTGAAAAATGTGGGGAAATCTTAGACACAATCCTAAAACCCTAATGCACTATATAAGAATATGAAAAAAAGCAAACAAAGGCAGTAACCACTACATCTGAGAAGATCAAGAGGAGACACCAAGAATAAGCTTGAGAGAAATTCCAGATTTCCAACTTAAGACATAAACTAATTTTTCTTTCTTTTCCCTTTCCTTTTTCATTGTCTTGGATGTTTATTTGGATTTCTAAGATGTTTAAGATGATTATGGGTTTTTAGATCCCTGTTAGGGATTGTTTTGGAATTATTTTGTGAACTTTATTTCTTGTTGGATTTAATACAATGATGAAAGTTTGTGATAATTGTTTTACATATAGTTGATAATAAATCGAGAGAGCGAACCAAGTTATTTGTGTTAAGTTGCGCAATGAGATTTGATAACTTAATAGACCTACAATTATCAGATTAATGAATAGTTAAATAGAGGTCTTAATTGTGAAATTAATTATCTATAGGATTGCTTAAGATCTAATTGAATAAGTTAGGAGTAGTTTTATGAATCGAGAGATTACAAATCTAAAAATATTGAACTAAATTAAAGTTACCTGATTAGATCTGGAGAGAGAGTAATTAAATTATTGGGAAATCTTGGATCAGCAATAAATTGAATCAACAAGAGAAAGGGAAACAAAATAAGGATATAATAGTTCCAAAGTCTTCAACTTTGATCAATATTAGTTTCATTGGCAACTCACTTATCAATTCTTTATTGTTTGTTATTATTATTTTATTTATGTTATTTATTTTAATTTAAATCAAATTCGTAGTACCTTAGAAAATGTTTAATTTAATTTTTTTTGGTGTCTATAGTCCTCGTCTGAATGATACCTTTTGATATTACAAGATACGATTTGTATACTTGCTAGAATTGAGAGTTTGATTATATATAAAACTTGCTCAACAGTAAGCAAGAGCTATTTTTGAATATATTGGAGTTTTGTGCCATCCAAATAGTATTATCATATAGATTCAAATTAGTATTGTATAAGGGAAGACTGGATCAGGTTGCATAGGCCACTTAAGTTATAGATCTATTGATTTTAATTAAAAATTTCCTTTACCTTAGTTTAGTATAGTGTTAGATCACTCATTCTTTGCATTTTAGTACTCATATTGAAGGGGCCAAGAGAGCAATGTTTGTCATACCAGAATAAGTCTGGTTCCTATATCCCACTATGTTTTTTATTTATGCATCCGTCTTTCTCCTTATACCTAGTATGATTTAAGGTCTAAGAGATGACATTATTATTTGTTCTTTATAAATTAGTATTCCTTAGGTGATATGTGCACATCCATTAATTCCATTATTTCTTTTTGTTAGAAAACAATCTCCGTATCCTCTTTTCCATGACCATATGATTCATGGCCTTAATTGAGGTGATGCTAAATCCACCTTCTTTCTTTAAGGTGCAAATTTATGATCATTTCACCTTAGCATCAGTTAAGTTAGTTGTAATGCCTAACTAGAGGAAGTTTTAGAGTGTTTTCTATATAGATTTAGTGAGATTCCTTGGGTTAATAAGATGAGAACACCAATACATATAAGTTGTTAATGATTGAAATGATGTAATGAAGTATACTTGCATAGGATAAATGCTTATTATACCAACTATTGGTTCTCTTATATTTTGATTCAAATAACTTGTTGATATTCTTTATAAAAGAGTCCTTTTATTGTGATAGGGATACCTAGATTTGTAAAAGGGCCTCCTTAATTTGCAATATTTTGATATTGATTAAGGTTTCTACTAAATGCTAAGCAATTGTTGTAATGAAAATGTGACTTTTGGTTTTGTTAGCAGGGAGTATTGATAACTATTTAAAGTCTCTTAGTAAGTTCATGAGAAACCCTACCAAATGAGTGCTGAATCCACAAAAGAGAACCAAGTCATCTGTAAAGAAGAGGATTCAACTTCAATCTCTTATATTAGCGATGGTATGTGAAATATCCTCCTTGGTTTATTTATTATTTAATCAACCTAGTTAGAATTTTAATTATGAATAAATATAGGAAAATAAGATCACCTTTCCTTAACCTTTTTGCCCTTTTGAATACAAATATTAACTCCCTATTAATGAAGATGCCAAAAGAGGTATTGGTTATGCATTGCCTAATCTAAATGATGAAAACATGAGGGAATCTAATTGCTTATTAGCTATCAATTATGAACTCCTAGCTTAAAGCTTTGATGAAGTAAATTTTGAAAGTATAAGAATGTCAGATAATTTGATATTGTAGTTTCTTAAGAGGTCTTGAGCTATGAGGATGCTATCTTCTATGTTTTTGCATTATATAAAAGAACCTTGGCTAGTTTTAATAATGGAATTAATAATTGGTTTCAGTTTTGAGACCAAAAGTTTTGAGATGATGTTGTATATTATGTTCCAATATAAAATTGATCTATGTTGATACAAGGAGGAGAGGTTAGGCACTTTAGGGATAAGTATATTAAGGGGTTTGATGATTTCCATTAACATCTTGCATTTGTTAAATGATTTAAAGATGTTAGCTGAGACTTAGTCTTTAATCTAGTTCTATGTTTTCTAAAAGCGAAGAGCATTTAGGACATTAAGGCATGGTGATTTATGATTATTAAGACTGAAGAGGACTCCCTTTATATCTGCTCCTTTAAATGGATTTCATAGTGCCTTAGCTTGCTCCAATGGAATGAATGTCTGAATGAATTATTTGAGCACCTACATAAAGGAATATACATTTGTCAGCTTTACTTATTATATTTTGGAAGTAAGTGAGGGCTATTTTCTTGATCTCCTTTATCCCTAACATAAGTTCCCTTCTTAGTCTTTACAGAAGATATTTTGTTAATATTTCTTATAGTAATGCTTTCATTATAAATGAAAATTTTGTTCATATCCCCTTCCTTCAGCGAATATATTCTAGACTTCTAATTGAGTAGAGAATTCCAATTATTATAAGCAAGTAGTTAAAACTTGTTTCTCATGTAGCTCAATTGAATCACCCGTTGGGTAGAGATGGAGCTCATTTGGATTTTAGATAGGGAGGCTTTGAGGTTAGGGACAGTTTGACTTACATTGTTGTTGTGTTTTTTTATTTGAGCATTTTTAGTTCTTACTTGACTACTTATATCTTTATTATATATTTTATATGCTTCATAACACTATATTTGAATGACCATTCTTTGTACTGCTATTTCCTCAATCCTATCCATGACAATTATAGAATTTGAGGGAGTATTCTCGACTTAGGAGATACCTTAATCTCAATTAGGTAGTTATTAAAGCATAGGTTATTACAAAAATGAGCTTATCTTAGTGGAAATTCAGCCATCCATTGGTTATTGATTAATTCCTTTCTAATTTTCTTTTAATTAACAAGCCATAATTTCATTATTCCCGAACAAGGTTCATTTATCAATGGAAGATGCATAAGTGACAATATCTTATTGACTCAGGAGATTTTTGAAGGCTACAATAATAGATTATTTGTAATTACTATTTAATTGCTTAAGAGGATCACATTGGTAAAAATCCAAAGGGAATTAAGATTCAAGTTTCATTATAAATTCAACAAGCTCAAGATTTCTAACTTTCTTATGTTAATGGCCCCCTTATGTTATGTGGTGCTTGTCCCATCTCTATTGAGACCTTGATACATTCCTTAAGGGGCTGCCAAATAAATCTTAAGTTTGTCCTTTAACCCTAGTAAAAGCTATTATTATATGTATGCATGTTCCCACACAAGTCAGTATGTTAGCACTATAGGATTGATCACAAGACAGTATGTTAGCACTATAGCATTGAAGCTCTATCAAGCTCCCTTCAAAAACTTAGGGAGTTCCTATATCTACAAGAAGCTCACTACTGCTGACTGCACACCACTATTTCACTCCTTCCAAAAGAAGTTTTCTACATGGAGCAACAAAGCTTTCTCTTATAGAGGAAGAATTACTTTGGCAAAGGTGATGCATTCTAAAAATGTCATGAAAACACTAGATAAGTTGGCAAGAGACTTCATCTAGTGTTGTACTAGTAGCACCAAAAAAACCCAAAGGTTAATTAGAGCACAGTTTGCTTGTCGAAAGAAAATGGGGGACTAGGCATTACTTTTGTTAAGAGGATGAGCAAAGTCTTATTATCTAAAAACCTATTGAAACTACGCAAGGAAAAGAAAAATCTATAGGTCAAGTGCATTAATCAATTGCTACTGCATAAAAAAAAGAGAGCAACTAGTAATTGGAAGCTAGTTCAAAGTCTCTTAGACGTTTCATAAAATTTTGGATACCAGGATACTAATGCACCTCTAATCACTCAAGATTGATAATGAGAAATTCACTCTTTTTTAGTTTCCTAATTGGCATCTCTTAGGCCCTTTATATCTTCATAGGGAGTGTTTAAACCTCATATCACTAATCCCTATAAAGTCCAAAGTGCATTGTGTAATAGAGAATAACAACTAGGTATGGCCTTAACATTCAAACAAAGGAAAAAAACTTATAGTAAACGACTGGCCTAGTTATCTTCCTGACCTAGCTAAGGAAAACTCCATTATGTGGAACCTAGTTCCAAAATTCTCCACTGCTGGTTACAAAAGAATGATTATTAACTCAACACCTCTATAATTCTGGTATAAATGGATATAAAATCTTAGCTCTACTTTATCTCATGCTTTTATATTGTGGCTTGCTGGTATAGAAAGTCTACCTATGAAAAATAGACTTAAAAATTCAAGAATTGTCTCTATTTATGTATTATGAGACTTTGTCCCAAAAGTCATCGAAAATCTATGTAACTAACTATTTGTATCAATTTATAACCTACTTCAATTCACTTTATGACGTTTCAAACTTTAACAAAAATCATAAAATTTAAATCCATGCACAAAATGAACAAGATAAAATGCTTCAACTTTCAAACATATTCACATCCCTTATTAACAAGAAATAAAATTGAACAAAATAGGAGCATTAAGAGCTCATTTGAAAAGTTAACTAACCTTTTGATGTGAGAGCAAAAACCTTTATGAATACTCCTGATTACTCAACTAGTTCACCATCTCAAATGACTACCACCACCACTCTTTAATTTTAAACTTCTTATTGGTTTGACGCTAATAAAGTGAGATCATTTATTCTCATTTATTCACAATTTTATCATTTTTTTCATTTATGTGAGATAATAAAATGTTTAAAAGAATTCATACATTTACTAAATGCATGTGCATTTTACACAATGAGTATCATAATGCTCAAAAAACATTCATTCTTCAAATTCATAAAAAATAGCTAACTTATTAACCAACATGCATAACTAGTTACATAAACATTTCAAATTACTAAAGCAATCATCTCTATTAGTAATTTCAAAGGTAAAACAAATTAGTGTTATTAAAAAGTTGATAAGGTATAGATTGTTGTTAACGTATGAAACATTCAAGGGAGCACAAATTAAAAGAAATAGGGAAAAGAAATATAATAAAGGATTTGTACGTCCTGATTTGTTACATATGAGCTAAGTGTAAGCGAAATTTCATGGTATTCAGTTTCCATTAACACTTATATCAGAATATGAGAGAGAAATATGACAAAACATAACTCATATCTAAAATACATATATAAATCATCAAGAATAATAACAAACAAAAAAAGAAGTACAAAGAGTAGTTAATATGATGTGGAGAAGGTGGAGATCTTATGGGTTGCATGGAGGGCATTATCTCCCATGGTTTTTATGGATGATTACAAGAACTCATATCCATTAAGCTCCTGATAGTGACTTACTGGCCACTATCTATATGTATCTTTATGGTCATCTATCTCATGGCCTATAGTAGGAACAGTAGTCTCCACGCTCGATAATAATGTAGGCTTCTCTAGTTTTTAAATGTCCACATCCTTAATCTACACTTCTTTAGCTGCCTCCTCAGGCTTTGCATCACTATCCCCATCTTATACTACCTTATTAGTGTCGGGTTTATGTTCATCTATAATTTCCTCTAGCTCATCGTGTCACATTAGTGGAGGTAGAAGCTCCAATCCAAGTTTTTGTCCTCACCAATGTATCACTAGTCGGTGCATTTATAGCTCATGATATAAAGATGTGGCTAGCTGAGCTAACTATGTAGTGCTCCAAGGTGGTGTTGGATTTGACACACATTCCATATCTATATTGTAGTCCTCTTAGGTGGCAGTATCTTTTTTTCATTGTGGTGCACCAATGAGTATGAAATGTTTTCCTCTCCCATCCATTTATTAACCACATGTTTGACTTATAAGGTGTTCATCATGAGGGGCATAGGAGTGGCTGCTACACTCAACTCAAATTCTTCTCCTAGAATTCCTAGCTCTCCCGTAAGTCTTGTGATGACCAAGCTTTCGTGATGATGTTAAAGTTATCCTGATTCAAGTAATCTTAGACCAATTGGATAAAAGAAATCTCAAGATCCATCCTCTTCCACCAAGACATGTACTAGATAAGGAAGAGGTCTTGTTGGATCACCAATCTTGTGCTCTCCCTCCTAGCATAAAGTTAGTGTATCAGGAGCTTGTGCACTTATTGCATCACTAAAAATATTAATCTTGAGGCTTTAGACTTTATGCTATTGTAAAGCCTCCCTATCATAATTTTGTTCCATAGTTTTCATGAGTTTTTGTTCAGCCAATTAAAGTTAAATGATATTATACTTGGCAATTGGGTCCTAGAGTGCTTCTCTATATAAATGTTGATGTTGAGTATGAACTAATTGTTGTTGAGATTATGGTCCACGCCTACCAATTTGAACTTGAGGATAGAATCATCCTCCTATAATACCTTAGGATATCATGAACCTCTAAATTTCACGTAAGCTCCCAATAGAACAAGACCTTAAAATTAAAGAAAAATAAAACCTATGGAAACTATGCAAGGAAAAGCATAATCTATAGGTCAAGTGGATTAATCAATTGCTACTATATAAAAAAAAAAGAGCAACTAGTAATTGGAAGCTAGTTCAAAGTCTCATAGACATTTCACAAAATTTTGGATACTTGATACCAATGCACCTCTAATCACTCAAGATTGATAATGGGAAATTCACTCTTTTTTGGTTTCATAATTGGCATCTCTTAGGCCCTTTATATCTTCATAGGAAGTGTTCAAACCTCATATCACTATTCCCTACAAAGACCAAAGTGCATTGTGTAATAGAGAATAACAACTAGGTATGGCCTTATCATTCAAACAAAGGTAGGAAACTTATAGTATGTGACTGGCCTAGTTATCTTCCTGATGCTAAGGAAGACTCCATTATGTGGAACCTAGTTCCAAAATTCTCCACTGCTGCTTTCAAAGGAATGCTTATTAACTTAAGTCCTCTATAATTCTGGTACAAATGGATATAGAATCTTAGCACTGCTCTATCTCATGCTTTTATATTGTGGCTTGCTAGTGTAGAAAGTCTACCTACGGAAAATAGACTTAAAAATTCAAGAATTGACTCTATTTATGTGTTGTGAGACTTTGTCCCAAAAGTCATCGAAAATCTATGTAACTAACTATTTGTATCAATTTATAACCTACTTCAATTCACTTCATGGTGTTTCAAACTTTAACAAAAGTCATAAAATTTAATTCCATGCACAAAATGAACAAGATAAAATGCTTCAACTTTCAAACATATTCACATCCCTTATTAAACAAGAAATAAAATTGAACAAAATAGGAGCATTAAGAGCTCATTTGAAAAGTTAACTAACCTTTTGATGTGAGAGAAAAAACCTTTATGAATACTCACGATTACTCAACTAGGTCACTATCTCAAATGACTACCACCACCACTCTTTAATTTTAAACTTCTTACTGGTTTGATGCCAGTAAAGTGAAATCATTTGTTCTCATTTATTCACAATCTTATCATTTTTTCATTCATGTGATATAATAAAATGTTTAAAAGAATTCATAGATTTACTTAATGCATGTGCATTTTACACAATGAGTATCATAATGCTTAACAAACATTCATTCTTCAATTACATAAAAAAATTAGCTAACTTATTCACCAACACGCATAACTAGTTACATAAACATTTCAAATTACTAAAGCAATCTTCTCTATTAGTAATTTCAAAGGTAAAACAAATTAGTGTTATTAAAAAGTTGATAAGGTATAGATTATTGTTAATGTATGAAACATGCAAGGCAACACAATTTAAAAGAAATAGGGAAAAGAAATATAATAGAGGATTTGTACTTCCTGATTTGTTACATATGATCCAAATGTAAGCGAAATTTCATTGTATTCAGTTTCCATTAACCCTTATATCAGAATATAAGAGAGAAATATGACAAAACATAACTCATATCTAAAATACATATATAAATCATCAAGAATAATAACAAACAAAAAAAGAAGTACAAAGAGTAGTTAATATGATGTGTAGAAGGTGGTGATCATATGGGTTGCATGGAGGGCATTATCTCCCATGGTTTTTATGGATGATTAGAAGAACTCATATCTATTAAGCTCCTGATAGATGACTTACTGGCCACTATCTATATGTATCTTCACAGTCATGTATCTCATGGTCTATAGTAGGAACAGTAGCCTCCACTCTCGATAATAATGTAGGCTTCTCTATTTCTTAAATGTCCACATCCTTAATCTACACTTCTTTAGCTGCCTCCTCAAGCTTTGCATCACTATCCCCATCTTATGTTACCTCATTAGTTTCAGGTTTATATTCATCTATGATTGCCTTTAGCTCATCAAGTCACACTAGTGGAGGCAGAAGCCCCACTCCAAGTTGTTGTCCTCACCAATGTATCAATAGTTGGTGCATTTATAGCTCATGATATAAAGATGTGGCTAGCTGAGCTAACTGTGTAGTGCTCTAAGGTGGTGGTGGATTTGACACACGTTCCATATCTATATTCTAGTCCTCTTAGGTGGCAGTAGCTTTTTTCTTCATTGTGGTGCACCAACGAGTGTGAAATGTTTTCCTCTCCCATCCATTTATTAACAACATGTTTGATCTATAAGGTGTTCATCATGAGGGGCATAGGAGTGGCTGCTACACTCAACTCAAATTCTTTTTCTAGCATTCCTATCCCTCCTGTATGTCTTATGATGACCAAGCTGTTATGATGATGTTAAAGTTGTCCTAATGCAAGTAATCTCAGACCAATTGGATAAAAGAAATCTCTAGAGGCATCCTCTTCCACCAGGACATGTACTAGATGAGGAAGAGGTCTTATTGGATCACCAGTCTTGTGCTCTCCCTCCTAGCACAAAGTTAGTGCATCAGGAGCTTGTGCACATATTGCATCACTAAAAATCTTAATCTTGAGGCTTTAGATGCTATTGTAAAGCCTCCTTATCACAATTTTGTTCCATAAGTTTCATGAGTCTATGTTCAATCAATTAAAGTTAAATGATATTATACTTGGCAATTGGGTCCTAGAGTGGTTCTCTATATAAATATTAATGTTGACTATGAACTAATTGTTGCTGAGATTATGGTCCATGCCTACCAATTTGAACTTGAGGATAGAATCATCCTCCCATGATACCTTAGGATATCATGAACCTCTAAAGTTCACATAAGCTCCCAATAGAACAAGGATTTAAAATTAAAGAAAAATAGAACTCCAATCACCTGTCAACGGTGATGATCTCCCTCACACTGTCTATAAGGTCCACCAGTCTCAACAGATCCTACTCAATGTACTTAGGCACCTTATATTGTCTCATTCTCAATGATTGGTATCTCTTTTGCTATACCTTAGTAATAGAGTGGTACAATGGATGGTCTTACTACTCATGTGGTTCTGCTCGCAAAGATAAAGGTGGTGATAGTGTTTGCTATTGTCTCTGAAGGATATGTGTCCTTAAATTAGTCATATGTATTTGTTAGATCGAAAAAAGAAAGCATGCTATATTTGTAGAAACGGTAGATTTAAAAACTTTTAAGAAATCATTTTTCCAGTGGAAACAACAAATCCAAATCATCATGCCAATCCATACATGATATGGTATAAGGATAATAAAAAATATAAACAAGATGAAGAG
>JAOQMS010044333.1:0-10479 GCA_027563885.1 Erythroxylum longipes | reverse complement strand
ACGCCACTCTCGAGGGGCACGGATTCGGATATCACCATCGGTATCGGGTTCGGGTCCAGCGGGAATGGGGTGTTACACCTTTGATGGCAAAACGGTTTGTTGGCATGGTCATTGTGCACCTTTGATACAAAAAAGAGCCTATTGGCACACCTTTGGTGGGAAAAACAGTCTGTTGGCAAGGCCTTTGGACACCTTTGGTAACAAAATAGCCTGTTGGCATACGTTCGATGGCAAAACAACCTGTTGGCACGAACACTGGGCACCTTCAGTAGGAAAAACAACATGTTGGAACATTTACTGGGCATTTTTGATTGGATAAACAACACATTGGTAAGTTCGTTTGGGACTTTTGGCCAGAAAACAACTCATTGGCATAGTCACTGGGCACCTTCGGTGAGAAAATTACCCACTGGAACACCTTCGATGGGCAAAAAGCTGGTTGGCACAGTCTTGGCACCTTTAGTAGGAAAAGAAACCTGTTGGCAGACATTCAGTGGGAAAAATAAGCCCATTTGGCACACATTCAATGGAAAAAATAGCCCGTTGGCACAGTTGCTGGGAACCTTCTGTCAGAAAGAAACTTGTCGGCACAAATTCAGTGGGAAAAACAACACGTTGGATCGATTGCTGGGCACTTTCGGTAAAATATCCAATTAGCACAACTTCGGTAGGAAAAACAACACATTGGCATGGTTGTTGGGTAACTTCGGTCAAAAAATAGCTTGATACTGTTGTTGGGCACCTTCCGTGAGAAAATAGCCTGTTGACAAGGTCGCTACGCACTTTCAGTGAGAAAACAGTCAGTTGGCACACCTTTAGTTAGAAAAGTAGCCCATTGCCACGGTCGCTGGGAACCTTATTGAGAAAACAGCTTGTTGGCACACCGTTGGTGAGCAAAACAACCAGTTGGCATAATAATTGGGCATCTTTGGTAGGAAAAAGAGCCTGTTGGCACACCTTTGGTGGGAAAAATAGTTCGTTGACAAGGTTGTTGGGCATCTTTAGTAAGAACACAGCTTGTTGAAACACCTTCGATGGATAAAGCAACCCGTGGGCACAGTCGCTAGGCATCTTAATTAGGAAACATAACCTATTGGCACATTTGTTGGGCTCTTTTAGTGGGAAAAACAACCATTTGGCTCCTTGTTGGCACATATTCAATGAGAAAAACAGCCTCTTGGCATAGTTGATGGCCACCTTCTATGGGAAAAAATCTAGTTGGCACGGTCGCTGGACATCTTCAGTGAGAAAAAATCTTGTTGGTACGCCTTCGATGGGCAAAACTGCCTGTTATCTCGGTCATTGAGCACTTTTAGTGAAAAAGTAGCATATTGGCACAGTTGTTGGGAACTTTTAATGAGAAAACGTCCAATTGTCACACCTTAGTTAGATAAGACAACTCGTTGTCAAGGTCTCTGGGTACTTTCAGTGAGAAAATAGCCTGTTGGCACACATTCAGTGAGAAGATGACCTGTTGGCACACATTCGGTAAAAAAATCAGCCCACTGGCACAACTTCGATGTAAAAAGTAGCTCGTTGGCATAGCTTTGGTGGGCAAGACAAATCATTGGCATGGTCACTGGGAACTGTTGTTGAGAAAACAACCTGCTAGCACACCTTGTCTGGGTAAGATAACCCATTGGCACAGTCGTTGGGTGCCTTTAGTAGGAAAAATAGTCCTTCGGCACACATTCGGTGGAAAAAATAGCCTGCTGGCACGATCGCTAGGAAACTTCTGTGTGAAAACAGCTCATTGGCACACCTTCAGTGGGCAAAGTTACCTGTTGTCACATATTTGGTGGGAAAATCAACCCCTTGGGACACGTTCAGTGGAAAAAAAAGAACGTTGGCTTGGTCATTGGGCCTTTCTATGGGAAAGAGAACCCACTGAAGGTCGCTGGGCACCTGTGGAGAGAAAACCATTCGTTGGTACACCATCGGTGGGAAAAACAACCTATTGGAACGCATTTAGAGCAAAAACCAGCTGGTTGGTATGGTCACTGGGCACCTTCGGTGAGAAAACAACCTGTTGGCACACCTTTGATGGGCAAAACAACCAATTGGTATAGTCTCTGGGCACCTTTGGAAGGAAAAAGAGGTTGTTGGCACACCTTATGTGGGAAAAATAGCTTGTTGGAAAGGTCTTTATGCACCTTTGGTGAGAAAACAACTCATCGGCATACCTTATTGGGCAAAACAATCCGTTGGCACGATTGCTGTGCACCTTTGGTGAGAAAGCAGCTCGTTGTCATACCTTCATTGGGGGAAAAAACATGTTGGCATGGTCGCTGGGCATCTTCATTGATAAAACAGCATGTTGGCACACCTTCGTTGGGAAAAACAATATCTTGGTAAGGTAACTGGGCACCTTCAGCCAGAAAACAGCTCGTTGGCACACCTTTGATGGGAAAAAATGTCAGTTGCCATAGTTACTGGGCACCTTTGGTGAGAAAACAACCCCTTGGCACACCTTGGGTGGGCAAAACAACCCATTGGCACAATTGTTGGGCATTTTCATGAGGAAAAATAGCATGTTGGCATGGTCGTTGGGCGCCTTCGGTCATAAATTAGCCCGATGGGACACATTTAATGGGAAAAAATAGCCTGTTGGCATGATTCCTGGACACCTTTAGTGTGAAAACAGATCATTGGCCTGGTAGTTGGGCACCTTTGGTGAGAAAATAGGCTATTCGAACACCTTCGGTGGGAAAAACAACTCTATGATACCATCTCTAGGCACCTTTGGTGAGAAAACATCCTGTTGGCATAACTTCGATGGGCAAAACAGGCCCTTGGAACGGTCTTTGAGCACTTTCAATGAAGAAAGTAGCCCGTTGGCATGTTTGCAGACCTTTGGTGAGAAAACAACTCATTGGCATAGCTTCGGTGTAAAAAATAGCCCGTTAGCATAGCTTCGGGGTCAAAAAAGAACCCACTGGCACACCTTCAGTGGGAAAAACAATCCGTTGGCAAAGTCGCTGGGTGCCTTCAGTAGGAAAAACAGCCCTTTGGCATATATTCGATGGGAAAAACAACACATTGGCATGGTCTCCACGTAACTTTTGTAAGAAAGCAGCTCGTTGGCACACCTTCGATGGGCAAAACAACCTGTTGGCACACATTTAGTGAGAAAAACAGATCATTAGAACATATTCAGTGGGAAAAACAAAACGTTGGCTTAGTCGCTTGGCACTTTTAGTGGGAAAAGCAATATATTGACACGGTTACTTGGCACCTTCGGTGATAAAATCAACCATCGGTGGGCAAAACAGCACGTTGGCATAATTGCTAGGTGCCTTCAGTGAAAAAAACAACTCATTGGCACACCTTTGATGGGTAAAATAGTCGGTTGGCACGGTCTTTGGGCACCTTTGGGAGGAAAAATAGAAGGTTAGCACACCTTCGGTGTGAAAAACAACACATTGGCATGGTCGTTGAGCACCTTTGGTGAGAAAATAGCTTGTTGGCACACTTTTGGTGAGAAAAACAAGCTATTGGCACGGTCACTGTGCACTTTTAGTGGGGAAATAGCCCATTAACATGCCTTCGATGGTTAAAATAGTCTGTTAGCATGGTCACTGGGCATCTTTTGTAGGAAAAAGAGCTAGTTGGCATACCTTTGGTGGGAAAACAGTCTATTGGGAAGGCCCTTGGATATCTTTGGTGAGAAAATAGCCTATTAGCATGCCTTTGGTGGGCAAAACACCTGTTGGCATAGTCGTTGGGTGCCTTCAGTAGGAAAAACAACCTGTTGGACAATTTTGATGGGAGAAACAACACTTTGTCAAGGTCATTCGGGACCTTTGGCAGGAAAACAGCCCGTTGCCATACCTTCGGTGAGCAAAATAGTCAATTGGAATGATCACTAGGCATCTTCAGTGAGAAAACTACCCGTTGGTCCACCTTCAATGGGTAAAAAGCCGATTGGCATAGTCACTCGGCACCTTCAGTAGGAAAAACAACTTGTTGGCACACATTTGGTGGAAGAAACAACCCGTCGGCATAGTTGCTGGGCACCTTTTGTCAAAAAACAACTCGTTGGCACACATATGGTGGGAAAAGTAGCATGTTAGCTCGGTCGCTGGGCAGTTTTGGTGGGTAAAATAGCTTGTTGAAACACATAAGGTAGGAAAAATAACACATTGGCACGGTCGTTGGGCACTTTCAGTGAAAAAACAACCCGGCATAGTCGTTGGGCATCTTACGTGAGAAAACAAGCTGTTGGCAAGGCTACACACTTTCAGTGAGAAAACAACCTGTTGGCACACCTTTGGTGGGAAAAGTCGCCCATTGGCACAATCGGTGGGAGCCTTCGTTGAGAAAACAACCTGTTGGCATGCCTTTAGTGAGCAAAACAACCCGTTGGCATGGTCACTAGGCATTTTCAGTAGGAAAATAGCCTGTTGGCATGACTTTAATGGGCAAAATAGCTGGTTTTGGCATGGTCGCTGGGCACCTTTGGTAGGAAAAAGAGCCTGTTGACACGCCTTTGGTGGGAAAATAGCTCATTGGCAAGGTTCTTGGGCATATTTGGTGAGAATACAGCTCGTTGGCACACCTTCGATGGGCAAAGTAACATGTTGGTGCAGTCGCTAGGCAACTTAAGTAGGAAAATCAGCTAGTTGGCACATTTGTTGGGCTCTTTCGATAGGAAAACAACCCTTTAGAACCACGTTAACACACATTCAGTGGGGAAAATAACCCTTTGGCACGGTTGTTTTGGCACCTTTTGTGTGAAAAAATCCCGTTGGAACGGATACTTGACACCTTATGTGGGAAAACATCCTGTTGTCATGCCTTCGGCGGGCAAAACTAGTTGTTAGTGTGGTCGTCGAGCACTTTTGGTGCAAAAAGTAGCACGTTTGCATGGTCGTTTGGCACCTTTGGTGAGAAAATTTCTAGTTGGCACACCTTCGTTGGGCAAGACAACCTGTTGGCAAGGTCATTGGGTACTTTCAATGAGAAAACAGCCCGTTGGCAAACTTTTTATGGGAAAAACAGTCCATTGGCACACCTTTAGTTTAAAAAGTAGCCCGTTGGTTCAGTCGCTGGACACTTTCGATGGGTAAAACAACTTATTGGGACACATTTAGTGGGACAAATAAGCCCGTTGGCACACATTCAGTGGGAAAAATAACCTGTTGGCATAATTATTGGGCACTTTTTGTGAGAAAACAACTCATTGATACACATTCGGTGGGAAAAAAAGCATGTTGGCTCGGTCCCTGGGCACATTCGGTGTGTAAAATAACTTGTTGGCATACCTTCGGAGGGAAAAATATCACATTGGCATGGTCGTTGGCAAACATTCAGAGAGAAAATAACTCGTTGGCAAAGTCGTTGTGCACCTTCAGTGAGAAAACAACTCATTGGCACACCTTCGGTAAGAAAAACAATGCATTGGCAAGGTCGTTGTGCACCTTCAGTGAGAAAACAACTCATTGGCACACCTTTAGTGGGAAAACAGCCTGTTGGCACGATCGCTGAGCACTTTTGTAGAGAAAATAACCCATTGGCACATCTTCGTTGAGAAAAACAATATATTGCAAAGTCATTGGTACCTTCGGCGAGAAAAAAGCCTGTTGGCACACCTTCGGTGGAAAAAACTACCCCTTGGCATAATTGCTGGGCACCTTCGTTAAGAAAACAACTTGTTGACACACCTTCGATTGGAAAAAAACATGTTGGCACACATTCAGTGGGAAAAACAACACAATTTTATAGCCGTTGGCACATATTCAGAGAGAAAATAACCCGTTGGCACACATTTGGTGAGAAAGATAGCTCATTTACAAGGTTGTTGTGCACCTTCAGTGAGAAAATAGCTTGTTGGTACACCTTCGGTGGGAAAAATAACTTGTTAGCACGGTCATTAGGCACATTCGTTAAGATAATAGCTCGTTGGAACACATTCGGTGGGAAAAAATCACGTTGGCGCAAATGCGCAGTGGGAAAAATAGCACATTGTTATGGTCATTGGCACACATTTGGAGAGAAAATAGCTTGTTGGCCTACATTTGGTGGGAAAAACAACTCACTTGTACGATCATTGGGCACCTTTTGTGAGAAAATAGTTTGTTGGCACACATTCGGTGAGAAAATGGCCCGTTGGCAAGGTTGCTGTGCATCTTTAGTGAGAAAACAGCCCATTGGCACACCATCGGTGGAAAAAATAGCTTGTTGGCATGGTCGCTGGACACCTTCATTGAGAAAATAGCTCATTGGCAAAGATTTGGTGGTAAAAACAACACATTGACTTAGTTGCTGGGCATTTTGGTGAGTAAAATAGTCCATTGGCACACCTTTGGTGGGAAAAACAATACAATGTCACGTTCGTTTGGCACATTTGATGAGAAAACAACCCATTGGCACACATTCGGTGAGAAAAACAACCTGTTGGCAAGGTCGCTGTGCACCTTCAGTGAGAAATCAACCCGTTCGAACACCTTCGGTGGGAAAAACAATTCGTTGACACACCTTCGATGAAAAAGTAGCCCGTTGGCATACCTCGATAGACAAAACAGCCTGTTGGCATGGTCGCTGGGTACTTCGGGTAGGAAAAATAGATTGTTGACATACCTTTGGTGGGAAAAACAACATGATGGCACAACCACTGAGCATATTTGGTGAGAAAAGAGATTGTTGGTACACCTTTGGTGAGAAAAACAACTCCTTGGCATGGTTGCTAGGTATTTTTAGTAGGAAAATAACCCATTAGCATGACTTTGATGGGCAAAACAACCTGTTGGCATGGTTGCGAGGCACCTTTGGTAGAAAAAAAAGCTTGATGGCCCACCTTTGGTAGGAAAAACAGCCCGTTGGCAAGGTCCTTCGGCAACTTTGGTGAGAAAACAACCCTTTGGCACACCTTCGATGGGCAAAACATTCTGTTGCCATGGTCGCTGGATGCCTTCAATAGGAAAAACAACCTATTGGCACATTTGCTGGGAATTTTCGGTGGGAAAAATAACAAGTTGGCAAGGTCATTCGACACCTTTGGTGTGAAAAAAGCTCGTTGGCACACCTTCGAAGGGAAAGACAGTAGATTGGCACAGTCACTGGGCACCTTCGGTGAGAAAACTGCCAATTGGTACACCTTCGATGGGCAAAACAGCTGGTTAACACGATCGCTGGGAACCTTTGATAGGAAAAACAACCTATTGGCACACATTTAGTAGGAAAAATAAGCCCGTTGGCACACATTCAATGGGAAAAATAGCTCATTGCAGGTGTTGATTGCAAAACTAATTACTTGTTTTACGCAAAAAAATGCAAATATAGGGGTTATTACTTGTAGTAAAAAACAGATATTGTCCCACAAAGTTTGTGTTTAGGCACCACTTAATTTAGGTTATGCTTTGTTTAAGACTCAAATTTGAATAATAACTAAAAAGTAAACTAAATCAAAACAAACCAGCAAAAATCAAATAATGCAATAGTGGAAATCCGAAGAGAGAATTAATCAAGTTATGGGAGAGGGGATTTTACCTATCATTAATGCTAATCTATCCTTTGATGTGTTTATAGGATGTCGATTCTAGACGATTGTAGGGTTGATTACTCTCTCTCGAGTTATAACCATTCCCTAAATTGTAAACCCTAATTGAATTATGGACTTGCAATCTCTCAATTCACCAATTACCCACAATTCTAATTAGTTTTAAAGCTCTCTAATAAACAATTGGGTCTTGCACCGGATCTCTCTCCATGAAATTACCGACTACATTGATTAAGTGCTCAATTAGATCGTCTAACTCTCATTAATCCAATCTAATCATTTTTATCTGGTTCGCCCTCTTGTTTTATTACCAAAATATGCAAATACATCAATCAATCATAACACCCAACATAGGTAAACATAAATAAACTAGATTAACATCAAAGACAAGTCAAATCCCGAAGGTAAAGTTAAAACATCATGAACAACTCAAAATCTATATCCATACAACCCATCTCAATCTTACAGATTAAATGAATAAAAAGGTAAATAGGGAGGAAATGAAACTTAGGTTAGATGATTTGGGAGAGTAGCAACGTCAGGAGATCACCTATCCTGCGAAGCTACGACATCAGAATCCTCTTCTTCTTCCTCTTCTTCTTTTCTCTCTCTTCTTTCTCTCTCTCGTTTTAGTTTTCCAAATGTAGGTAGAATGTAGGCTCTTTTCTAGGGTTCCATCATTATCCTTTTATAGTCTTTTCCAATTAAGGTAACCCTAGTGTCTTTTCGGGGTCCGAAATGTCTAAAACGTCCCTTAAAAACTAGAATCTGAAAGTGACTCTGCGTCTGTCTGGGCGCAGGCCATAATCGTGGCCCTTAGTGCAGATTTTGTCCAATTTACCTGCTCTCTGTCATGATCGTGGCAGGTCCTCCACGATCGTGGCTATGTGTTTTGGTCCAATTCTCCTACAAAACTCTTTCGAATGCCCTGAAACACTAAAAAACTCATCATGAAACCTCATATATATAGAATTGAAGCTCAAAAACATGTTCTCACTCAAAGAACACTTAAAACACAAATGTTTATGAACTAACACAAATCTTAAGCTAAGCACACACTAAACAATCAACTTAACCATTAAACACATATCAAATTACCTATAAAAATACAATGCAATCTACACCTATCAACATCCCTATACTTAAACTTTTGCTTGTCCTCAATCGAAGATCAAATACAACCAGTAAAATTCTATCACTTCATTTTCACAAAGATTAAAGCATGCAATCCCTTAAACTTTGGCCAACTTAGGTGTTAAGCTACTACACACATCATGATTAATTTTTATTGGTGCACATAAGCAAACTCAACCCATGAAACCATCACTCAAAGATAAGTATAAATTCAAAATGGACCTTCTTTACAGATTTCACTCATTTCTCTTAAGTGTTTGACGGTTACTGTTTCGCTTAAACTTCTTATAGGAAACCACACTATCATAGGCTTGCTAATATACCAATTCTTCTTAACAATGATTACATGCTAGGATAGATCAAAAGGGTTTGTTTCAGGTTGTAATATGGCTAAGGTTAAGGTGAGTTAAATAGGTTTTATGGGTTTATCACAAGCATTTATAAACTACTAAGTGTACCAAAGGATGACAAATATAAACTTCTATGCTATGTAAATAGATAAGACTACTTCTTCGCACTTATTGTAGCTACTTCATGTTATTCCCTTTTCTTTTCTTTTCTCTTTTTTTTGATTTTGTTCTTTTATCTTTGTTTTTTGTTTTTTGTTGTTTGTTGTTTGTTCTTTTATCTTTTTTTAATAAAAAAGAAACAATGGATAGAAGACAACAACTATATGCAATGTGCTCTTAACTTGGGATTCCACACTAAAGTATCACTTAGCACTCTATTAACTTGTGATTGGGTAAGCTAATAGGATTTTTGGGTTTCAGAATTGGGTGATTTAAAAAAAAAGGGTTAAAGGCTTAATGGGGCTAGCAAGGGATAATAAAAGGGTAGGTCATTTAAGCCAAAGGTTAAAGCAAGAAGGCCTTAATCATTTCCATCTAGCATACATCCAATAGATTTAAATCGATTCAAAGCAAGTTCTAAAGGTAATTACCTAAGGAAGCATCCCATAAACAAGTAAATGAAATGAATATAGAATGGAGTCATAAAGGCTTAATTCCTCACATAGGCTCAAATAAAAATCCATTATGCTTTTATACATTACCTCATTGTTCAAATGTCAAGTTTTGAGTAAGCTTATGCGGCTAACTACTTTCATCATTCCACACGGTTCACTCTTCACTTAAGTAGCATTAAGTAGCCTAATTTGAGTTCATACATGCATTTAATCTCATTCCAATTGGCATGATAGAATCCCATGGCAACACATTCATCACAAAGATTCAAATGTAAGGAAAATGACACACCTAATACTAACAACCTAACATCCATCCTAAATGACATGAAAAAATGCAAACATAAATGCAAATACTACCTCCACACACTTAAACAAAATATTGTACTCAATGTGCCAAAAAGAACATCCAAAAATAACAAACAACACTATGAAAAACAAAACACAAAACATAACAAGAATAATGGAAGAGATTAAGGGTAAGATGGGCTTATGGTGGTGGTGTTAATGGAAGTGACAAATTTTTTCCTCCGATCCTTTTGTCCTTCAACAAGCTATGATGCACAATAAATCTTCAAGTAACATCAAAATGTATCATTAGGGACCTAAAAAATAAGAGAATGAAGTGTACAACTAGTTAAACCAAACTAGATATTATCAAATTAGAACAACACCACAATAACACAGAAACAAACAAATGAAAGACATATATGCTAAGTTAAGGTCATTAGCTTGACCATTCCATAAGAAGTCATAGAAGAGTGAGTCAAATGTTGGAGTTATGTAAATATAGTGCCCTGAAAAGCAACTGTATTTACATGTAACTTTATCTTCTTCAGTTACAGTTTTGTAATGAAAATATTTATTATTAATAAAACAAAAGAGT
>JAOQMS010044332.1:0-10479 GCA_027563885.1 Erythroxylum longipes | reverse complement strand
TTTGTTCTGTTCTGTCTCTAAATTTTTGTTCCGTTCCGTCTCTGCATCTTGAAGACAGCAACCAAACAGACAGTAACAATGTCAAGTGTCTTTAGTTTCTCCAATCTTGGTGTGCCCCTTAGCCAAGGGTAGCCCGAATGTCATACTTATAATCATTATTGTATAAATTATTGAAACAATTTATATTTATTTTAAAACATATAGATTTATTTTAACAAATGAACCAAAAATTGTTTATTCTTTATTAACTATAGACTTATGAGTTATGAGTTAGATTTAAATTTGAAAATTTACAATATATTTAATTTAAATTTAAAAATTAAATTTATCTATGAGATAGGTTTTATTAAAATTTTTGAAGCAGATTTTAGTTAATTTCAATTCAGTTTAATCCATGCACAAATCTATTTAAGATGTATCATTTCTTGAACTGAATACTTGTAAGGGAGTTTGATAGATTTTTACTTTAGTTAGCATAAGGTCTTTGTTGGTCAATAACCAATGGTGTTATATAATTTCATTTGTTTACAAACACTGTAATAAAGTAATAATAGGATAAAAATACAAAATAAATCAAAACGATCAAAATAGTTTAAGCAATATCAAAAATTCTTTTATTTAACTTTTTTATCTATCGACTATTTAAAGTTTAATTAAATTACCATCATTGAATACTTGAATTTTCGTATATTAGAAAACATACAAACACCTCAAATGCTGGTCTATTCGACGTGAACTTGAGCAGTCGCCATTACATTACAAGATCTTCTTCTCATCATAAATACCTATTGCTCAACATTAAGATTGAGCAAAAAGAATAACAGTTAATTCCATACTATCTTTGTCAAATATTTAATTGAACCCCATCTATTTCTTTCTCTCTTTTTCGAGACTGACATTATCGTTTTCTTTGTTTGAATTTGTGTCTTATGAAACTTGAAGCCATAGTAGGTTCAACATAACCAGATTCTTTTTTATTAAACACAACTAAACGTTCCAAATCAGTCATTTCCAGAAAGCTAAAGGAAAAGCAGCGTAGCATAGATATTACAGAAAAAGGGAAGAGAATTGTTGAGATGAATGTAAAAATGAAAAGCCATATTTGGAGCTCCACCTATGGCTTCCAGACAATGGTTGTCTCGGCAATCATTGAGGTGACAACATATGGATCCATGTTTGATGCTGGCCTTCTATCCTCGAAGTAACCTGCCAAAATAACCAGGTACAATACTTGCAGTTCAAAGGTAAAGCAACAAACTAGTTCGTGGCAGTTAGAATTTAATAAAACAACTCCAAACGTAGCATGATGGCATTAGCTTGGAACTGGGATTGAGTTGAAAGTAAATGACAATCAAGGAAATATAAAGAGTCAAACAAGGAGCAGGAGAGTGTTAAATAAGCAAAGTGGCAAAATGCAGCATAAAGTTGCTTGTTTTACCTTTTCCATTTTTCTCCGTGTCGCGACCAACACGAACCGATGCTCCCCTGTTAGCAACACCCTGTAATCGAAGACGGACTTTAATTATTAGTATGTCCCAAGTTTAAGATACATGCATAATTTTCTCAAAGAGGCAGAAAGAGTTATTTGTGACTAGCCTTTTGTTGTTAAAAATTGGAGAGTAGTTACTTACCCATGAGAAAGTGTTGATATCAGCAGTCTCATGACGACCTGTCAATCTTCTCTCGTTGCCCTCTCCATAAGCAGCTATATGCTCCCTGTGACGCAGGCCTAGTTTCTCAATGGCCTTCTTGATCACCGTTATTCCACCATCATTTCTCATGGACTTGGTACTGATGCAGTATCAATTATTCAACTATCAGGATTGCACTTAATTAAAGAATCTGAAATGCTTAATCGACGGGATGATACCTATAGTTGGTGTGAGCACCTGCTCCATTCCAATCACCCTGCACTCAAACATTAAAATTGTGCCACTGACTCTCAAACAAGATAAATCTAATAATAATTGGATTTTGATAATGGTTGAAAAAGCAGTCTAAGAGAAGAATAAGAGGCAAGTCATGGTGTTATCACAAACCTGGATTGGTTTTGGATCAAAAGTAAGGACGACGCCTGCAATTTCTGTGATTCTCTGTTTGAACCAAAAGAATTGCAGGTTAGACATCATCACGTCACAGAGAGGGGGAAAAAGAAAAAGACATAAAGCTAACAATCTGATTATTGATGATCAATGTATAAGATTACCTCAAGAATATATCTGGCAATCCATAGTTCATCACCAGCAGAGATGCCGACTGAAGGCCCCACTTGAAATTCCCACTGTTTCAACACGGCAATGGACACATGTTATTGAGTAGGACTAATTAAGAGGAGAACTGATTCTTTCAGAACGCCACAGAACTACCATTTTTTGAATAGCCGATGCTAATTCACTAGCGAACAAAAGAGTACCCACCTGGCCTGGCATAACTTCACCATTAATACCGCTGATGTTGACACCAGCATACAAGCACGCCTTATAGTGGGAATCCACTATGTCCCGGCCAAAGGCTTTGTCTGCTCCTGCTCCACAATAGTAAGGACCCTGCATAATCACTCAACAAACACATTATAAGCACCAAGGTTTGCTCAATTGATCCTGCCAAAAAGTGGTGGAATATTTCCAACCTGGGGACTGGGGAAGCCACCGACGGGCCAGCCAATTGGCCACTTGACGTCCTTCTGTAGAAGAGTGTACTCTTGTTCAATCCCATACCTGAGTCACTCAAAATATACAGTAAGTAGGCAATTCCATTGTTGTCTCTTCAAGGTATAAGAATAAGGATAGCAGATTCATACGAAAAGACGTCTTGAAACACAACTGACTTCAGCAATGTAGCAGATTCAAACCATTAATTCAGAAGATGCATTCTTAAAATTAAAGGTTTAATTACTAGTGTATATATGTTAGTTATATACAGAGAATATCCTGCATCAGGGAGCCTAACATCATCCATCTCTTGACCATGTCGCATGGGGCCAAACCTAACTTATTGCGAGTAACCCATTACGCCTAAACCTGACAATTAGTCCTCGGAACATACCAAAAATGAAATTCTTTGCAATAATATTGCAAAATCACCCCATGTTTGTTCTCAAAATTGACAATAACTTAACATACAAACAATAATTCGAACTTTCGAATAAATGGTAAATAAAGAACTGAGCACACAGCTGAAGCCAACTATTTTATTACCAAAAGATCACTTGAGATCCTCTGTGCTCGTTACGGTATTCTGATCTTGTGTCATTTAATTTTTTTCCACACATTTATGTAAATCACGTAAAAATATGTAAATAAAATTAACTAATATAGAGTTGGAACACCGAAATAGACCTAATATAAACAAAGGATATGGTGCCCAAAATAATTGGGTAGACAAATTTGGCGACATAAGTTTTGGTGCGGTTGGACACTTTACGATTTTTCTTATTGTCCCGAATATCAAAGCAAACAAATACGAAAGGCAACTGGCTTTGGAAACAACTACGGATTCTGCCCTTGTAACAATGGTGACATTTTACAAGCGTGCCCAAATCATCAAGAGTTCACCAAACTTTCATAGATCAGAACGGTCAATATTCAGATATGCTTAACTTCTAAGCCAAGATCATAGGAAATTGGTTGTTGCTTGTTACCCACAAAAGATATGGTCAAGATTTTTCTTTTCCTCAAAACCTGGGACTAAACCTCCTATATCTTGGGGAAGAGTGACTAGTCATCCTCTTTCCTTCTCTATTTCCTTTTTCAATATAACTACAAAACTATCCCAAAAACAATTTCTTCCATAAGTGTCATCCTGAAAATAGAGTCCATTTAATAAGGAGATCTTCTGTTTTTATTAGAATGTTTCAATTCTATTTTGGTTATTTTTGCTACTATATTTATATATATTTTACATAAACATATGAATAAAATTTAATAAAAGATAGAATAGATCAGTTACCTCTTGTAAGCAAACAAAGTTGCATATACACAGCTAAACGCCAGTTATGTTGATTGGGACTTTTGAGCCACAGAGAAATCATTTTTATATCAGCTTGATAAGGACGTACTCAGATAAAAAAAATAAAAAAAAAGGCCAGACCTTGTCTATCCGTTCAAAAAATGGACCCATCAAAATGACAAAACAAGGCAACTGTTATAAAAATAACAATAATCCGAAATTTTGTTACTTTGTGTAGTATCAGTTACGATAACTTTGACGAGGGCATGATCCGTCAGCGTTACTCTCGAGACTAGTGAAGATTTCACATAACACACGGTGACCAATCAATTAATTAAACATTTTCTTCCAGAGTTTTACCATGGTTCCTCGGCGACAACATCGGGGTGGCTGAAGATCTTTGCAGCATTGTATCGCTTGTTGGTGGGTATGGGCTCACCAGCAGGAGTATAGGCGTCGCACATGACCTGTCATCGTTGATAGTTAGGTGTGATTGAGTGTCACAAAACAACACTACAGAGCGTAAAAAAGTTTACTTTTCCCATACAAAATTACGGATCAGAATTCAGAAGACCAGAAGCAGATCGGTCAAAGATTGCAACTTTACCAGGATATTGTTTCCTCTTCTGAAGGGATCCTTGAAGATTGCTTGAGGGCTGATCCAATTAAATAGATCACAGAAAACATGTCTTGAAAACCATCACAAGAATTCGTGAAAGAAACTTAACCCAAAAAAAAAAAAAAAGCTGATACATACTACAAAATAACTTCACTATCGTCTCCCGGGGCCTGGTTAGTGCTTGAACCATCGTAGTTCCATTTGGGTAACTTAGCAGGATCACTCACAGGTCCTGGAAGTGTCTGTTACACATAGAGACTAAGCGCATCAAAACCAAGAAAAAGAAGTCAAAAGAGTACGCACAGGTCATAGAAAGAAGATGAACTTGAACCAACCCTGGCTTTGCTTCTCAAGTCCATCCCAGATCCACCGATCCTACAGAACATAACCCATACTCCATAAGTTAAAACTACAAGAAAAGCAAAAAAGCTTGGTGGGATTGATAGTACATAGAGAAAAGATCAGAGTTTTTTACCATACGTATTCGGCTATGATCTTCTCTGTGGTATCCGACAGATTAAGGTTGATGAGATCACTGAGAAGAGCCATGCCTACACTGTCTAAGGGTATCGTCAACGACCTTAAGCTAAACACGGAAACAGAGACTTAGAGAAGGTGGAGACTGCTGTGGGGGTTAGGTTCGTCTGACTAGAGAGCGCTTAAATAGGAGTGTGACATGATTTGGTATCATCTAATTTTTCCAATGCGGAGAGATCCAAGTCAAAAGGGCTCACCACCTAATTTCCCACTAAACACGGAATAAAATCACAAACATGACAATTTTCCAATAAATAAGGAACATAAAATCACAAGCACGAGACAGGAAAATTGATGGAAGAATATTCAAACAAAGGTTTTTGCGGTGGATACCAACAACCCAACCAAGTACCAACCGATGGAATACATCGTACGTTGCAATTGCATTATTCAATTTGGTGGGATGCAGTAAACAAGGAATTTGAACCACTGATCATATATGATATCTTAAGTTTGAATCTTGTTTGGTGGTGATGTGGAATGTTTGAAACTTGAATTTAATGTCGTCACCGGAAAAATATAAATTCTTTAAAGGTATAAACTTTCTATTTATTTCACTTATTTTACAAATATTTCATCTATTTTAAAATTTTTGTAAAAGTTCACCATACCTAATTGACGTTTTTCTAGATGATTTTCTCTTAATTTTTTTATTAAATAAATATATGTGATGAATTTTTTTTAACGTAAAAATTCGCATAATAAGAAGTGATTGAAAATTAACACATTACGATAACTATATTTGTCAAACAAATTAATTTATTGATTTATTACGTTTATATATCATCACATATATTTAAAAAATAATAATATTAATATGTTTATTTTATTTTATTTTATTTAAAAAATTAATTGTACTTATTAATCATATTTATTAGTTTAATATGATAATAAACTAAGTCTCAATTTCAGGTTTCAAGAGTCAGCAACTTCCTGTCACTTAATAAACTAAGCAAAATAGGCATTTAAAATAAAGTTATGAAATAAAAGGATGTATCTATTATAATAGTTTATATCGAATTATACAATGATCAATAAATTGTACATTCCATTACTAATTTCATTTGAAGTTCTTTAATCATTAATCACGCATTTATCTACTTTATGTAATTGCCCCAAAGTAAAATCCATCGGAATTGCATCATCAAGTCGGATAGGCGGGATTTTCTAAAACAATACAAGATCGAGTTCTCAAAACTGTACGATCCATTTTTTATATACATTTCTATTGGAACTGAGCTCTTGGATCCATGCAGTTCACAACATAAATCAAATGTCTTAAATCGAAATCGAGCTCTCGGAGCCATATAATCCAGTAACATATATCATGACGTAGTATTGCTAACTCCCTAATTGACACGCCAACTTTATCACATTCCTCCAATTCCTATCTATTTTACTAGGGGCATAAATTCTATTGAAATTTCATAATAAAAACTCATAATAACCAATTCAAGCTATTCCATATTCAGCCAAAGTAAATGTCATTTTTTTCTTTCGTTATTGGTTTTAATTTAATTTATAAAACATTCAAGACATATTCATCTTACCAATTAGTCAAAAACTAACATGCATATCAAGTTTCTCAATTCAAACATAATGCATGCCAATTGGGGAAAATACAAATTATTGGTCCAACATCTCAGTTAATCACATATATTATTTTTTATTTTTTATTTCATTTAACAACCAATTAAATATTTTTAATAACAATTTTATAAACCCTCAATTTTACTCCAGAACTCTAAATTTCCTAATACATAATTTTTAGGAAAAAGTAGAATTGCAAGAATACATACCAAATTGATGCCCAAATCTTCAAATTAAACTTCCATAAACTTCAATTTCATCATCAATTCCTTATTTCTTCTCTTTCTCTTTCTTTCTCTCCTTCAATTATTCTTCTTTATCTTCATAATATTGCATAACAAATTCAATTTCATGCATTTTATTCATCAATGCATGTAATTATGCCAAAATCATGTACTAAAAATAATTAAAACTCCATTAAATCACTTTATAAATTTTCGGGTACTATTTATCAAGAACACCCATATACCTTTTTTCATCTTTTTCTCAATTTTTTGTTGATATGGTGAGTTTAGGGACCCTAGGTTGATGATTTAGTGTTTAATAGGTGATGTGGGGGCTAAAATTAAAGAAAGTTGGCTTGAAAATGAAAGAAATGAAAGAAAAATAGAGAAGAAAGGAGAGAGGTATTCTTAATAATGTTTTGGAGAAGAAGAGAATGGAAAGTTGACAAAAATATTATGTGGTCCCTCACTAAAAGTTTTCCAATTCTTTTTTTAAACCCAAAATTAACTTTATCTATTAATCCATTTTTTCTTTTTCTAAAAAAAACCCATAAGAAAAATATCAACTTCACATAAAGACCTTCATTAATATCATTTATTTTCATTAATATTTTTGAGTTTGACTTTTACCCTTTCTCGGGTCAAACTTTGATCATTGGTTAACTTTTGGTCAAACCCTCAAAACGAACTCGTTTGGAGCTCTAATTTGATCCCCGAGCTGTCCTTGAACAATATTATCCGATGCCAAATAAAATAAAATGCACTTTAGGTCCTAATAAGTGTGCATTAGTCTATGTTTTTCTATGTAAATGGGATGTATTTTCTTGCATAGTTGTTGATTATTATTGTAGTTTAGGATTCATTTTGTATTTTTTTGAGTTTGATTTCCATTGTTGTTTTTCTTATGTTTGATGTTAATTTAAGGTAAGAATTGACTATTTTTGCGTAGGAAGGAAGATAGAGCAACTTGGAGATTGAGCTAGAAATCATGAGGAAAAGAAAAGAGGAAGTGTTTTGTGGCCAATTCCCATGAGTCGAAAAACCCTAAGTTTAATGAAGTCCCGCACATTGTCTCGGATTATGATTCCCATGATCGTGGGAATTGGCATTTAAGGGGAATTAAGCCTCCATTTTTGGGAGAGACGAAACCTTTCTATAGAAACACCATCCTTGAGTGAAGAACACATGTTTGGAGCCTTGAGGAAGGATTGAAGTCAAGGATCATCATCAAGATTGGGGAAAATAGCACATCAATACCAAAATTTCCAGATTTTGACAAAGAAGAGAAGGAGTTCTTTTATTCAATTTTCTGTCAATTTTACTTCTTCTGTTCTTTGTAAAATGGTATATTTGAATGTTGATGATGTTATGGAGACGATGTTAGGCTGATTTAGTTTAGAGATTGCTTTTGAACTATTTTGTTAGAACTCCTAGTTTATTGAATTGAATGAAGTTGTCTTTGATGATTGTTAATTTTATTAGTTATCTTGCAACAAATCGAGAGAATGAGTAAGATAAATTTTTGTAGGATCGTACAATGAGAGTTGGTAACCTATAAACTAGCAATCATCACCTTAATTGAATATTTAGAAGAGAGATCTCGGCTAGTCAATTGATCACCCATATGATAGTTTAATAGCTAGTTGAATCGATAGAGTCATTGGGTAGGTTGAGAGATTGTCCAATTGATTTCCTTTAATTCGATTAGGGACAATTAATTACACCTTGAGAGAGGGTAGTTAATACATTCAGAAATCTAAGGTGAGACACAATTCAATCAATAAAATAGAAGGGAGACAAAATAGGAAAACAAGTAATCTCTAGTCATTAAATTCTTGAATTCTGATTGTTCTGCACGTTGGTATTGTCTATTGTTTTGTGTTATCCTTTTATTTTTAATATAATTTTCCATATTATTTTTATTAAACAATCTTGTTTCTTAAACAAAATTTTATCTAAATTAAGTGGTTTATGGGCATCAATCCCTGTGGGATCGATATCCGCTCTTCTAAGTTACAAGTCATGACCAGTTCACTTACGATTTTTTGAGCATAAAACAAGTAGATAGGTTTTACCATCAACAAGTTTTTGGCACCGTTGCCGAGGATTGATTGTTTAGCATCTTGTTTAATTTAGATTACTTTGATTTAAGAGTTTTTGATACTTTCCCTTGTGTATTTGCAAGTGCAAGAACACAAGGAGCACGCGAAGATCGACAGAAATTAGTAAAGAAGAAGTTTGGGGTGTAAAGTAGAGAGACATCAAGACATCTTAGAGTGAGAGTGAGAGTGAGAGTGAGACATCTGAAGAGCTAGATGCTAATAAGAAATGGGCAGAATGATGATGGAAGATAGATATTATAGGGAGCAAGGAACTTTTGCGAATTACAATGAGGCACAATATGGTTGGGGAAGTAACGATCCTTATTGGAACGTGTGCACTACGGGAGGTAGAATCACCTAGATTTCTATTGGTCCAACCATACAAGTACTCACATGGGACATCAAGACTTACCTGAATTTCAACAAGACCGACTTGGATCTTTAGAGAACAAAATGGACAAGTTGATGGATGTTTTGGGGTCCAGAATGGCAAATCAAGATGAGAACCAGAAGAGGATGTTTCTCATCCAGGAGGAAAGTCAGAGGACTGGAAGAGGAGTTTGATTAAGTTCTTGAAAATCATGTCGCTTTTATTTGCAACTTGTAGATTCAAGTAAGACAACTTTTTTGTGAATTTTGTAAAGGAAGTGTGGAAGACTCTTTGAGAAATATGGAATTACATCAACGAAAGCAATATGAGGATATCACACTTAAGAATTGAGAAGAGCTAAAAAAACCAGTGGAACACTAAGTTGAACCCCACCTTATTAAAGACCAAGAGAAGACGAAAGCGTATGAAGAAAAGAATGCCAACCCTCCCTTTTATTCACCAGTTCTTGATATACCATATATGAACATCGGAAAATCTTGTGTAGATGTTCATGAAAAGAACCTTATCCTTCTGATTAATGATGACCAAGTGACATTCAATATGAATGATGTATTAAAGAATCCGAAGGATTGTAGCTCATTCAGGATAATTAATGTGCTCGAATCTTCTGAAGAACAAGAGGATGGAGAATAGATGACAACAAACATTAAGTTTGAAGAAGTTATGAAAATCTCTATTCGGGAAGCAGAAGAAGCAGAGGAGACGAAGGTGATTAAGGAAGAAAGAGAGCAACTAACCTTCGTGCAAGACAGACTGTTTGTTGGATCCCAAATTTTTCTTGGAAGTTAGAATTATTAAATGAGAATTTGTTGGCGTTTAGTCATGAGTAAAAATCAGAATTCTTGAATTGGAAATTATGGAGTTTATTTATGAATATTTTTTAATCACGTGTGGTTGCATGGATTAAAAGGAAGAGTTAGAATTAAGTTAAGGAGTTAAAAGGCATTATATTAGATATGGAAGGGTAAGCTTGGAAAGTCAAAAGTTTATCTTAGATTAATAAGAGAAGAACAAATGAAGGGTGTGTGAGTGAAGAAAGAAAGAGACGTGTTCGTGAGGTTAAGAAAG
>JAOQMS010044331.1:0-10480 GCA_027563885.1 Erythroxylum longipes | reverse complement strand
TGGTCCATTCTCGATGATATCCCAAAGATCAATGTTTGTGGATTCTATGAAGAGCCGCATCCTGTCCTTCCAATAATAATAATCTTCTCCATTGAAAGCAGGAGGTCTTGTGACGGAGGCACCTTCTGCTATAAAAACATGTGATTCTACCATGGATCTTTGTCCTCACTTTGTAAAGGTGGTTCTAGGAACTGAGCTCTGATACCAATTGAAGTAAATCACACGTTAGTATACACTTTACGTTCAAGAAACTTGATACACTAGAAGGAGGGGTTAAATGGTATATCCTTTTTGTAAATATAAAATCTTGCTAAGAACTTCTCTTTCTTGTTAAAAAGATATCACAAGATTTATACGAAAATTACTACGTAGTTAAATCACAAATAACTTCTATATAATTGTTTAACAACAAAATAAATTGAAGTAAAGGATAGAGGATAGACACTGTGATTTTTATACTGGTTCACCCCAAACCGTGGGCTACGTCCAGTCCTCAGAGTTCGTCTGAGTGTTTCACTATACTCTAAACGATTACAAGTATTCTTTCTTCCCTTCCAGAGCCTCTTCAGGTCTCTTACAAAGTATTCTTTCAGCTATCTTAGCCTCTCCAGGCTTCAGCCTTTTCTTTCTCTCATTGGAAAAAGATTATGAGCTTTTGTTATAGTCGGGTTAGCTCTCTTCGTGTCGCACTACAGAATTTCTCTTTTCTAAGTAAGCACTGATCGCTTAAAGATCACTGATTTCTGAATCGTAAGATTTGTAAGAATTTTCTCTAAGATTCTTTAACCTTGTAACATCTTCGACTACGAATAGTATTTATAGCCTTCGTCTCTAACTGCTTCTTGATCTTTGATAAACGCTTCTTGATTTTTGATAACTATCATTTAGTTGAGTTCTGTAACTAACTCTAACTAAATAACTGTCTGACGTGCTAATGTATCTTCATGGTGTTGTTTATGTCCTCTTTGCGTCTATATTGTCTTTGCATCTGCGTCTGTGTTTATATTGTCTTTGCATCTGTGTTTCGATTTCACGTCTGCGTCTGCGTCTGTGTTGTATTTGCTTCTGTGTTGCATTTGCATCTATGTTGACTTTGCGTCTACGTCTGTGTTGTATTCGCGTCTGTGTTCCCTTTGCGTCTATGTTGACTATGCGTCTGCGTCTGCATCTGTGTTTTGATTTCGCATATGTGTCTGCGTCTGTGTTGTATTTGCGTCTATATTTTGATTTTGCATCTATGTGGTCTTTGCGCCTATGTTTCCTTCTGCGTCTATGTTATGTACTTTGTCTGCACACTTAACACACTTGTCAAAAATGTTCATTTGTTTCTAACATTATTATAATTTGATTGTCATCAAAATTAATCATCGTAAAGTCCTCTTGACTTAACATTTGTCTTATCCTAAAATATCTTCTTCTTGAAGCTTCTTCTTCTTCTTCTTCGGATCTTGTTTCACCGAACCTTCACCAAATTTTCACTTTGCTTTCCTCTACCTATTGCTACTCCCATTTTGTTGTTTCTCTCTTTTGCCTCAAGGAAAACCTAACCTAAACCACCTTCAAGATGGTGTACGTGGGTGCATTAGAGTTAGGGATTCTTGTAGTTTTTGAAGATTTTAGAGTTTTATCAAGTAAGTATCTTGTTCCTTTAGAGTTGTTGGATTTTGAAACAAAAATGGTGATTTGGTGACATTTCATAATCATGAGAAAAATAGACATTTTTTTGTGTTCACCGTGAATATAGTATGGAAATGTGGATTTGTGGATATTTTTGTTTGTGTGTTTTGATGATCAATATGTTATAAGATAGTGTTAAAATGATTTTTGGAGTTGAAAGATCAATGGAAATGTGCATGAGAAGAGTGCAGAAATTCTTGCAAGTTGATTTTTATATATGCTCTGTTTTTTTCACCGTTGATGTACGTGAATAATGTTAAGTGTTTTGAAAATGAATTTTGAATTAAGATATAGGTGTATGGTGTTTTTTGGAGATGAGAAAGATTGATTAAAATGAAAGTTTGAGGAAGAAATGAAGTGAATGTAGATAGTGTAATAGTTAATGCAAAAAAAATATATAGGAAAGTGCAGTAAAATGGTGATATGCATGAGTGAGGTTAAGATTTTATGATGTTTGTGTTTTAATATTAGGTTTTGATTTGTTTATGAGTATGTTGAGTTGAGAATGAAGAGGAAATGAAGTAGAAAAGGTGATCTTTGTACAAGTGGTGTTAGGTGAAAAATCTAGAAAATTAGAAGATGAGTGCTGGAAAAGGTAGCAGTAACTTGTCCACTGATTATGCTGCTGTGTTTTAGCCATACTTGTTCTGTAGTCATCGAAATGAGATGATTCTTAATTTGGAATAACCTAGAGACATATGGCTACATTTTTCATGTAGACATTGAATTCAAATTCTGTCATTTAGAGTTTTAAAATTTGATTTGAAGTTGGTTCAAAAGATAAAGAAAAAATGAAGCTGAGAAGAGAAGAAGAATATGCAGTCGGAAGAAGGAAGAAGAAAGAAAAGCAAAGTCATGCTTCTGCACAATCGTGACTTTGTAAATACATTGGAAAAGCACGATCGTGCTTCTACATGATCGTGACTTTTCTATTGAGTTCAAAAATCACGAGCACGATTGTGACTCCAAACTTCTGAAAAATGAGGGATTGTTTTGAACACCCTTTGATATTTTGTTTATATCTCCTTCTCCAGACATCCAAATGACATGGTATTTCAACCAAAAGATTCAAAACACGTTGTTCTACATCTACACAAAAAATTATCTCCATATGAAATCATTTGGGAAATATTTATTGAATCAAAGTGAGGGAATGTGCTGGAATTTTATGAACTGGAGTATTTTCACTGAACATGCTTTGGTATTTTGACAATATCTTGATACATATTTATCCAAATTAAATTATTTTTCCTTTGTAGTAAACTAGAGACATATGGATACAATTTTTCTGAAGAAATATAATTTTAATTCTGTCTCTAAGCATTTCAAAATCTGGATTGAAATTGAATCTTGACTGAGGTTGTAGTACTATCCCGAGACAACAATCATGTTCAGATGTTAATGAATAAACTGTATTGATTTATGCTGAATCAGACAAAAGTTGTATATTATTCTCTTCTATTTCAACTCATATAAATTTCGTAATTTTTGGATATTGTAATTGAGAGATATGAGTTGTACAATTTGACGGAATGATCATGAACATGCTAAAGTTTCAAATGTGTTTAGTCTGTATTATTTTGAGCATAACTTATAGAATACTAAACCTAATTGAATTATCTTGGTGTCATTAGAAACTTAAGGCAATGGTAAAAATTTTCCTAGAAGAAAGTGTTGCCAAATTACTTCAGTTGCCTTGTCAAAACGATCATGGAAAATTGACCCGAAGATCTGGAATTTTGGAGATGTTATAAGGAGAAATGAGAGTTTGGATATTGTATGATCATATACTGTTAGAATAACATTAGAGAGTGAATTGTTAATATCAAAGTACGAAAGACATAAGTATAATGGAAATGAAAGATGTTTCTATGATTGTAATTGTGATTTAAAGGAGATGAGTAATAAGTATCTAGTAAAAGTGAATGAGGCTCGGATATTATGAAAGCAAATAGTGCAAAAAAATGAGAATGAGCATAAGCTGTAAATTTTTATAATATACCCGGGATTGTCATTGAGTATGTATTGTTCATATACACATTTGTGCATAAATAAACACTTAAGATTGTGCAATTATTAATGCGTGTGCAACGTGTGTATTGCATAATATTGATGTGCAGGATAAAATGTCCACATTCAGATATTTCCAGATCTTGGAAGCAATTGCTAATATGGAGCATACAGTGAGTAACCTAGACGGTCTCACTCAATTAATTGTTTTTTTATATTATGTTTGAATTATTGAATGAATGTGATTTGATTGTGTTGATTTTGGACAATGAAGGTCCGATGATTCTAATGAATGAATGTGATATTGAAGTACTACTTGTATGTGAATGTGAAGAACTAAATGTTTTATGATTGATTGATTATGAGAGATGCATTCCATATATGAATGCATGATCAGATAATGAGAGTTGTGACTTGAGTAGCCACCGAAAAAGAGCTTAAAGCTCAGATTATGGAAAAGAGCTTAAAGCTCAGAAAGTGTATAAGAGCCAAGGCTCACTATGTAAAATGAGCCCTGCATCTCCAACAGATAAGGGACAATATAAATGAGCCGGGTATCCACAATGCATACGAGACAGTTTAGACACTCGGTCACAACAACGTAACAATTGGAAAAGAGTCACATGAACATTTCATATACGTTTTAATAAGTATGTTTGATTGTTGAAGCGCAAAATTGTGTTACCCTTAAGTGATAATGTGATATGCGATAATTTATGCAAAATGCAGAGATGTGAATTATATGTTATGTGTATTGATGTGTTGCATGGATGAGTGAACCATCGAAGATGGTTACCTCATTGAGTTCGCAAAATTCACCCAAAATTTGCAGTATTTTTTAGGCTCAGAAGAGTTATCCCGTTAGGCAAACGGGAGTATAGCCACTGTATTCAAGTAAGAGATAGAGGTTGGGATTAGTTCGCGTCTGCATTTGTATTTTCTTATTTTTGTTTCAATTTGTGTATTCCACAATTTCTGTACAATATTCTAAATTTAATAACTTCTGATATTGGAAATGTTTTGAATGAGAGTGATCAAAGTGTAACAATAAATGTGATTTCGATGTTTATGAAATAAAAGTATGGGCCTGAATTTGATTATTGATTTCCGCACACGCGAGTAAGTTTTTTTGAAAAATTTATACTGAGTTATGAGTGTTTGACTAATTGATTGTTCTAGCATGCCACCCTCGTGGGGTACGCACTCAGATATTACTCAGGATGTCAGGTACGTATCTTGCGAGAGTAGGGTGCTACAACGAGTCGATCCCACTAAAATTACTAGTACTTATCGTCTTCCTGTTATCTAGTTTATCAAATTGTTGTAATGAAAATTATTCAAATGTAAAATTAAAATAATAAAATGGAATGAATCAACACAATTGATAAATTACAGCAAATGTTAAACTTAAAAATAATCAATGAAGACAATAGTACCTGGACTTAAATTCCCTTAAGACTTCTCATACAATATTGATTTCATAGCTTAATTTATTATAGAAATTCTCATATTATGTTAATATCTTTTATATAAAATATTAACACCTAACTCTTAATTGATTAACTGAAATCTCTTTCTAGTTAAAAGCCCTAAGATTGCATTAATCAATTTGTGAATTCCTCTATTAGGTTTCACCCTAATCCTGAAGACTTATGATGCAACTTCTTTCAATTATGGTATATCTATTTATACAAAGGATTTCTCAATCTCAATTGTATGAAATCATACATAAAATAATACATTAACAAAATTAATTCAAAGATAATTAAGAACACATATTTGAATCTCAATGAAATTCAATAATGAATTTACTTAAAATAAAATCACTAAAAGGTCTATCTCAAAGTTCATCTATTCCAATTACTAAAAAAAGTCTATTTCAAAATCGTAACATCATGACTAAAGAAAAAAAGATGACTAAAAGAACCATGATGAGATCCCTTTTATTATTTATAAATCCACTTCAGATTGATAAAAATCCCCTTAAAATGTGTTTCCTTCCTTTTTCTTTGTTCTCTCTATCATTCTAAGTTATGAATTTGTGTTTTTTGAGCCTTCCTTGAGCCTCCTATAAACATCTTACAAAAGCCCCTTTTTTGTCTTCGTTTTATGCTTTTATATAACTTAAAAATTAGGGCTTTTGAAGTGGATATGTTCATCGACATAGCCATCTGCATGATTATGTAAAAGTACGATTCTTCAAAGATTTTGTAAAAGTACGATTCCAAAAAGTTACAGCATCTAAGACATGTCATTGTCCCTCAAAGACAGCTTCATCCTTTAATTTTCTACCTCAAATCCATATGATTTCTACTCTTTTCAACCCATGATGACAATTAAGACTTAAAAACATAATAGGAGTGAATTACGTACCAAAGATAATAAAAAAGCTCTCAAATAAACAAACAAAATGCACTAGAAATGGGAATAGAAATGTGGTCTATTAAGCATTTATCAAAACGCCTTGTTATGAATACTCCCAGTTACTCAATTAGGTTAGTATCTCAAATAGCTACTAGCAACACTTTTCAAAGCCAATATTTTTATTAGTATAAAGCCGACATAGTGAAATTATTTATACTTGTTTATCACACACTACTTTTTTTCTTTTTTTTCATACATGATTAATGAAAATGCTTTAAAAATTCACAATTAACTCAAGGCATGTACAATTTATACACAAGGTATCATAATACAAATCAAGGCATGATTGGGTTAGTTAATGAGACTTAATTGACCTAATAGATCATGCAAACAATCAAATGCATAATTATATGGAGAGAGATCTCGGGTGAGGACCCGATTGTTTAATAAACGCTTAAAAGGCTGATGGTTAATCGAGAGATTACTTATTCGGTAATGCAACTTAATCAGGTTATCAATTAGGGCTTAGTTATTATAACTTGAGAGAGAGTAATTCACCCTTTGATAGTCTAGAACCGACAATACATTAACACAAAAGTGATTAGGTTAGCATTGATGATAGGATAAATCCCTTTGTCATAATTTTGGTAATTTTTCTTGTGCAATTTCCCATTGTGAATTTGGTGGTGTTCAATGTTCGATTTTGTTTGTGTTACTTTTACAAATTAACTTTCTATCAATCATCTTCATGTATTTACTTTTCAGTTTGTTTTTATTTTCTTTTCAACAATTCTTTAGGCCTTAGATAACTTAGAATTAGATTAGTTCGACAACTCCCTGAGGGATCGACACCTCACATACTACACCCACAACCTGTATGCTTGTAGTATATTGAGGTTTTTAAAAAGATTAAAACTTATTTCAACAAGTTTTAGGCGTATTGCTAGGGAGTAGTAGGATTAGTTTAGTTCTTATAATCTAAGGCGTTCTCATCAGTTTTGGGTCCATGGATTTGCATGAACATAAAACTCACTTAAAGTTCAAGTCAAATCGCTGAAACCCTAACACTTGACATCATTCGCTTGGAACGAGCCATTCGAAAAGACAAATGCCAAGAAGAAGAAATTGAAGAGCCAATGGCTGAGGAATTTCATCAAAAGTTTCAGCAAGAAGGAAACTAAGGGAACCAACCTTGGATCTTCATGGATTTCAAGAGACCATAATTTAATGCAACCAATCAAGGTGTTGCTAGACCTCCTATTCAAGCACCTTCACTAGAAATAAAGTCGGACCTACTAAACATGTTGCAAACAAATGTGCAATTCTACTAATTAGCCAATGAGGATCCCATTGCACATATAGTGATCTTCCTCGAAATATGTGATACCTTTCAATATCATGGAATGTCAGAAGACACTGCTAGGATGAGGCTTTTCCCCTTTATGTTAAGTATAGAGCAAAAGATTGGTATCACTCTCTCAGTCCCTCAAATGTCACAACATAGGAGCAATTAGTATGCGCATTCTTAGACAAGTATTTTCCCTTACTAAAATTATGAAGATGATAGAAGAAATCAAGAACTTCCAACAAAGTGAGGGAGAATCACTTTACGAGCTGTAGGAGAGATATAACAATTTGCAAAGGAGGTGTCCACACCACAACTTACTAAAAGAAGTTCTTTTACAAACCTTCTACAATGGAATCAATTCGCCTACGAGAGGTAACGTAGATGCAGCATCAGGCATATCACTTATGGGAAATATTGTTGAAGAAGCGTAGGAGTTGTTTGAAGAAATGGCCAGTAATAACTGCCTATGGACGAATGACTGAAGTAGACAAAACATAACTGTCTGAGAACAAAAGTGAGCTATGGTTATTGATCAATTGACAAAGATGTAAGTGAAAATTGATAGCTTAACATGACAGCTGAACAACATGAAAGCTTCCTCTTTAGCCCCTGTTAAGGCCATTCAACAAAGATGTGAGCTTTGCAACCAAGATAATCATGATACCAACGACTGCTTCCTAATGTGAAGTAATGAAACGAAGAAAATTAAGTATATGGGAGCACAATTTGGTCATGGAGGAGTTAAAAATTCCTATTCGAACACGTATAATCCTGGGTGGAAGAATCACCCAAACTTGTTTTGGTTAAATAATGTTAGAGGTCAATTTTGACCTCAAGGGTCACCTAGTTTTCAATAGGAGAAACCTAATTCCATGGATGTCAAATTAGACAAAATCTTGGATAAGATTATAAACATGGACAATGCGCGTAAAAGATTAGAAGAAAAATTTGAACAAGTGACAAAGAATCATGCATCCTCCATTCATAACTTGGAAGTCTAAATGGGCCAGCTAGAAGATGCACTATTTGCAAGAAATGCGAGGAGCCTTCCAAGTAACACAAAAATAACCCTAAAAGAAAGAATAATGGACCTGGGCCACTGAGGAGAAGCTCGACCAAGCTAAAAAAGATAGGGAAAAGGAAAATAAAAGGGCTGACAAAAATCTCCTGCTGAATGAACATAACCTAAAGGAAATTAAGGAGTATCGACTTGCAACTCCATACCCCATTTTATCACAAAAAAAGTTAAAAGAAATGGAGTTAAAGGAAGTCCTTGAGGTAATAGAGTAGTTGAAAACACAACTCACTTTTGTGGAATCCATACAAGAGAAATTAGTCAATAGAAAGGAGCTAGAAAAGTTAGCGAGTGAAGTAGGAAGCATGAAGAACTCTAATGAAATGGCAACATTACCACAAAAACAAAATGATCCAAAGGATTTTGCATTCCGTGCACAATAGGTAATGTCAAAGTAGATAAGGTTTTTCTAGACTTAGGAGTTGGTACAAGTATGATGCCTTACACTTTATGCTAAAAGATAAAGTTAGAAGAAATAGCACTAACCATGATGAATGTGCAGATGGCTAATAGATCAATTCACCTTCCGAGAGATATAATCAAGGATGTTCTTATTAAGGTGGAAAAATTTACCTTTCTTATGAACTTCATCATTTTAGACATAAGGGAAGACTTGGAGATACCAATAATCCTTGGATGACCATTCCTAGCCATCGCTCGATCTATTATAGATGTTGATGAAGGCAAGTTGAGTTTAAAGGTAGGGAATGAGAAGGTGTCCTTTAATGTGTCCAATGATAAAAGAAGTTCTCACAATTCCATAGAAATCCTTCATAGAACTAAGTCTTCTGGAGAGGTTGAACATAGTGATGATCGTAAGGATCAACCTAAAAAGCCACAATCTTGAAGGAATAAATGGAAGAAGAAGGTGACGAAGAAGGGTGGTGGAAATCATAGTCTGGTAGCTCACTTGCAATTTATGAGACCTATGATCGCGCTACCATTACACAACTCATTCAAACTACCATGAAAAAAATTACGTTGAGCTACCGACGGTAAAAAAAAGCACTCCATGAGAGCCAACCCATGATTTTCCATCATTTTGTTATGTCACCTTTTGTAGTAAATAGGACTTGCATTCTATTTTTTTTGTTTCAAGTCCAGTTAAATATCTTGGAGCAATTAAGGATTAATTAATATAGGAATGTTATGTAAGGCAAGCACAATGAGATGATAATGTAATTATAAGATATGGAAGGATTTTGGGAATGAAATGAGGAAAAAGAAGAGAAGTCGAAAAGAATGAAAAAATTTTGTAGGGCCACAATCGTGCCCTGCGATGGGACAGACACCTTATGTGTGAGTTTTAGCCTTTTTTCTTCCAATTTTATCCCTTTTTACCCTTCCTACCATGTATATTTACACTTAACCTCATTTTTCTAACACCTTTCACTTTCTCACTCTCTCTTTAAACCTAAGAACTCAACTCCTCTCACTTCTCTCTACCCATCTTCAGGTCTTCAACTCACTCCAAATTTTTCACGACTCTCAATCCAATGGGATTGCCTATCAAGCAGCCTGTGAAGCGCACCCAATCAAAAGGAAAAGTCTAATATTGGGTTGCGGATAACGAAAAAGGGTAGTAGATTACGATGCACCTTTTCCAATCTTCTCGAAGGAGGAAGGTAACCGTTACCACATACTTAGTTTAAAGAACATTATTATGCCTAAATACTTTGATTTTTATATGTTATAAACAATTAGATTGAGAGAATGAGTTGAAGTTTTAGGTGGAAGAATTCAGTAAGAAAAATTTATACGATTTAATTATCCTGTTTACGAGGAACTAATATTGGAATTCTACACCTCCCTTCAATACAAACCAACCAATCCTAAAGACTTACGGTACGTTTGGTTTGATGAAATAGAAATTATATTCCTACACTATTCCTAATGTTTAAGTATTCTTACGTTTGGTTGAAAAAAAGAAGTAGAATAGGCATTCTTTGGCTTTATTATTCCCGGACTACGGAGAATAGCTAAAGATCACTATATCTTATCTTTAG
>JAOQMS010044330.1:0-10481 GCA_027563885.1 Erythroxylum longipes | reverse complement strand
AAGTGTACAAATTTAATCAAGGACTTATCATATTAGGATAAAAACAATAAACAAAATATGATAATATAATCATTTGCGATGTTATTAAACAAAGTTAATAATTACAAAACACGTGTGTTCAATTAATTACATAACGATTGGGTCATGGGCTTAATTCCAACAATCTATATATGAATTGAGAAGAATTCTCATGACAACATAATAGAATTACATTCCTATTGTTAAACTAAGTTTGGTGTTATATTTTTCTTTCTTAAAATTAATGCATTATCTATTACAAATAGAGTTTACGTGGTTTCACAAATTGACTTAATAAATACATGTTTAATAAGTCGGTCATCCTGGGGAATATAGGAAAATGAATCATAACTTTTATAGGCTTTAACTTAGTGTATTACCCACACAAGTCGATAAAAGGTCAACCATTGGCTGACTTTTTAGCAAGCCACCATATAATAGAAGTTTAAGAGGATGCATGGCATTTATTGTCACTTGTGAAAAGAAATCATAGGATCTGAAGATTGATGGCTTTACTATAGAGAAGTCAACTAGTGTTAGGATTGTCACAACTGCAACAAATAGAATAAAGACTCCTCTTTCTTTTAAAATGGATTTCTCATGCACTAATAATTAGGCGGAGTATGATGTTTGATAATTAGGCTAGAACTTTTAGTTAATCTTAGAGCCAAAAAAGTTCACATTATTTGAGATTCTCAACTAGTGTTATGATAGGTGACAGGAGAATATAAGTGCATAAGTTTGACTTTATCACCTTATTATACCATGGTTGTTCAATTATTAGAATTCTTTGATGAAGTAGAATTCAAATATGTTCCTCCAATAAAGAATTGGTAGGCAAATAAACTCTCTCAAATTGCATCTGGGTTAAAAATTTACAATGAATTAGTTTATAAATATGTTATTGTACAACAAAGGTCCCATCTATCTATTTACAATTTCCCTAGAATTTTTTATATTGATAAAGAAGTCACTTAGGATTGGAGAGAAGAGATTAGGACATTTTTGGAAAATCCTGATAAGAAAATGGCTCTTATAATTTAACTACAAATTCTTAAAGTTTTGTTGATTGAGGGGATCTTATTTTTTCAAGGTAATGATGGAATTATTTAAGTTTCCTTTTGATGCTAATCGTATCTGCAATTATGAAACAAGTTTATGAGGGAGTATGTAGATCACATCAATCTGGTATAAAGATAAGATGAGTCATAAGATGACATGGTTTCTGTTGGCTTTCAATTTTAAAAGATTATTGATATGTGCTTAATTGATTGTTTAATTATTCCATAACACTTAGCAATTATTGACATTAAATTACTTAAGATACTCACTTTGACTTATATGTGATTTTAGGCACAATTCGGAAGCAAAGAAGTTAAAGTGAGTCAAAAGCTATATATTTTGGTCATTTTCCAAAGATTAATTTTTACTTGTCTTCATGGAGCAAGGAGAAGAAAATTAAAAGATAAGAAAGATGGAAGCACAAAGAAGAAGAATGTGAGCTACATAGATTTGCATGGACATACGAGATATTAATTTAATTAATTGATAATGCATAAGGCACCAAGGTGAGAAGAAAATGGTAGCTACTAGGATAAATCACCAAAACGACAGCAACAACAATCATGAAACAGCAGAACCAAAGAGAAGAGATGAGAATAGTGAACAGTAGCTTGGGCCAAATTCATTAAATTGTCACATCAAGCTACAGTGGAGAAGGGAGAAATCAGAGTGGCGGTAGATAGAAAACAATAATGTGGCTAGGAGAGAGCAATAGCGTGAAATAAAAAAGGAGGAGACTTGAACATTACTGTGGCCAAACTTCATAATTTGTTAAATCAGCTACAATAGTGAGAAGAGAAACAAAGGGGCTTGCGGCAGAATGAAGACAACTAGTAGGGTTTCGATAGGGTATTTTCATGGGGCTGAAGCATTTTCTTTGGAGAGACCCATGAAAGGCTAGACATCTCGATGCCAGTTTAAAGGCAATATCGATGTCGACGACCAGAGTTAACTTATTTTTTAAAAATTATTTTGTTATTTCTTTTCTCATTAGAAATTGATATGTTATCTTGTGTGAATTGATTAGGTATTTGAATGATGATGATTTTAATGCTCTATTGGATAGTTTTTCATGAAAACCCATTGTTAGAATCGAATGCAATATGTAATCATTGTATTTCTAATTCATTTATAGCAACTAATTGTTCCGAACCATTAGAGATAAGATAACACAGGTAAAATAATCTGAGCTTGTGTGATTATTGCCTAGATTGGTCTTTTTTAATTCATAATATGATTGTCCGGATAAACTTAAGGAGCTTATTTTAAGTTTCCTAATAGCTAGAGTTAATTAACGAGCGCTTTGTAATTAACTAGGATCTAAGAAAAATTAGGATTAACAAAGCTTGTTGTTAATCTACAATCGATAATTGCTAAGAGAGATAAAAGAACAACAAATCAATAAATTATACTTAATTAGGGTGTAGGCCAAGATTGAACCAAATAACCAGATCCCTACCGAATTCCCCAATTTTATCATTTTCTCATGTTTTCTTTAATTTGTTTTCATTTGTTTTATTTTATTTTATTTTCTTATTAAATCCAAAACCCTCCATTACCTAAACATCAATTAATTTCATTTCATAAGCTAACTGAACACTCCCTGTGGGATCGACCTAGACTCACCACTGCTACAATAGTAGTCTAGTTATTTTATTTTGACTAGCGTTATAACACGCATGTCAATTTTATATCTTATGTGAAAGACCATCATCAATGTCAAAGATATGGAAAAGTTCAGTAAATTCCTACTTCTGAGGTACACTATATAATTAAAATATGGCTATATACAGGTTGGGACATTGATCTTATTCGGAAACTATAGCTACCCTCTTTACTTTTTTCCTTCAATATTGGCCTTACTCTAAAATTAGCCAATATACCACTGGATTTAACTTGTCTTAACTTCACCTTAAGCTTGGCTAATTCTTTGACTACTGGAATATTTTCTAACTTTTCTCCATCCGCTTTTGTGTCTACCACATATGCCAAATATGCTTCATTCCCCTTCTTCATCATTTTCTCTGCTGTTAGGGTTGAAATAAATTTAGATGGGCTCGCTCTCTTATCTCCCACAAACACTGCCTTTTTGCCTTTGTCCAGCACAAACTCTACTAGCTTATGTTTACAATTCAAGTTGGCACTATATTTTTCTAAGGTATCCATGGCCAAAATCACATCCAACCCTTTCATTTCCAATGGTTTTAAATCCACCATTAATGTCACCTTACCATCATGGATTTCACACCCTCGATAAACATGACTAATAATGGCATAATGACCAATTGGGGTACTAACTATCAAAGGACTATCAAGGAGACTCAAATTTCTTTCATTCAAAATCATACTTGATGAAATAAATGAATGGGTAGACCCCGGATTAATTAAAACAATCACACCATCATGAAATAATTTAACCATACCAATCACAACTTCTGGAGCTGCTTCTGCTTCCTCCCTATTCATTGCAAATACTCTAACTAGTGCCTGCCCCTTTGGTCTTCCTAGAGGTTTTACCTTCTTGACTATACCAGAACTACCCACTTCAGTTGCAGACTCAACACCCACATTTTCAGTCCTCCTTGAAGCTTGCATCTGAGTTCCCTCTCTTCTTATTATTGTGGACACTCCCTAGCCATGTGCCCTTTTTCTCCACAACTAAAGCAACCTCCCGTCAGTCGATAACACTCCCCTTTATGGAATTTATCACAGTGGTCACATTTTCGATAGGATGGCTTGTTCCCCTCTCTTCTTCTACCTCCTCCAATAGTTGAGGCTTGAAGAGAAATAGTTCTCGTCAGTTTGGGTCTACTTGAACCACTACTTTGAACCTGAGACAGTGTAGGGAAAGTCTTCACACTCCTTCCTAACACAAGCCTATTACCTCCCCTACTAAGTTGTTCTCTTCCCTTTCTCTTTCTATTCACTACACTCATTATGTTCTCCACATTTTCAACCCTCAGGGCAACCTCTACCAACTGTTAAAAGTCACAAAATTCTGCACTACCACTTTTTCTCTAATGGCCGAATGCAAACCTGCTTCAAATCTTTGGCATTTAGCTACTTCACTCACCATCAGCTCGGTTGCATATCTGGATAACTGTGTAAACCTACGCTTATACTCACTTACTGTCATCTCCTTCTGAGTAAGGCTCAAAAACTCCCTCTGCTTCTGCTGAATGTACACCTCAGATAGATACTTCTTCTTATAGGTAGCTTGGAAATCATCCCATGTTAACACTAGCAGTTTAAACTGGCTACCTGGTACGCTTTCCCACCAATGCAAGACATCACCCTGTATCAAGCTCGCAGTATGCACCATTTTTTCTTCATCTTCACAATCCATTTGTTCCAATATTCTTTCAGTCTTCCTCAACCATGTCTTGGCTTCCACTGGATCGGTTGTTCCTTAAAAATCCACTGCACTATACTTCCTCAGCTTATCAAATTGTCTTCCTTTCTTAGCCGGTGATGGAGTGGAAGTGGATGGCATCTGACCCATTGCCTGAACAAAAGCCTGAGCAAATGCTTGGAACATTCTGGGATCGAAAGGATTAGGCATTTGCTCTGGTGGAATAGGCGACTCCTGTGTTTGTGGTTGAGAGGGCTCACTAGCCTGCCCTACTATCGCCTCAGCAATTGCTGGGGCTCTAGACTCATCAATACCCTCCTCTCTCGGTAGAGAATCAGGTGCAACAGATCCTTGCAAAACTTCTCGTGTTCTTCTATGAGGTGGCATTTTACTCCTTCGATAAACTATTATCATTTAGCTTATTTTCATTTTAAATGTTATGTCCTACATGTATGCATGATATGCATGTCAATGCAATCAATCAAATTAACACAATAACGATTAATCACATAGCATAATAATTCATAATATAACATATTCTAAGCCTAAGAATCCTTAGAAATCGTGGGCTCTGATACCAAAGATGTTAGGCTCGGGTCTCGATTCAGATTTCATGGTGACTACGTGCCACAATTAGGATTTAATGAAAAATAATTAAATAAAGGAAACTCATAGTGGGACTTTTATGACATAAAAAATTAATAATAAAATGTCATAAAATAGTTTTAGACATGAAAATAAATTAAATGGGGTCGGATAATACATATAATCACTTAGAACTTAACAAATAAAATTTTTTTGTCTAACACTTGTAATTGTCATGGGCATGACATAAAAATGTCACAACCATAATTTTTTCATAAAAGTGTCACTGTGATGATATAATAATGTCACAACTATGAGAGTGGGAAGAATTGTCACAGCTGTGACATGAAATTGTCACAACCATGAAAATTAGATGGGAGGTCACAACTATGACATGAATTTGTCACAACCGTGACAATGGGAGGTGTTATGGGGGTGAGGATTTATGCACGGGCATGAGAGGAAGAAAATGAACAAGAGAGTTGTGACTTTCTGGTTGCCCTCCCTCTCTTCAAACCATTAGAACTTTCAACCCAGAGATCCAAAAATTACAAACTTTATGTTGTTAGAAAGCTTAAAAAAAGATCTAAAACTTTCATGAAGACACTTTTGTCTAATTTTTGCTTGGATCAGTGCAGTTTATGCCTTGTAGTTTCAGACTACATTTTAACCCTTATACTCTATTTTCATTCATCTGCTATCAACATCTCTATATATATGTAAAACCAGTAACTACAACCATAAAACCCAAATCCAGCTTTCAATTCCATGCATACAACTTCCATATAAACAATTTTACTTAAAGAAAATCCAACCTAAAAGCCATCACGCAACAAAAATATCACAGCCACATTAACATTTGAGAGAACATAACATTTTACATATATACATATAAGAATCTCAACTTTTTCTATTAACTTTCAATAAGCAAAGTTCTTGCAAAACTCCATATTACAAATCCCAAAAACCACATCAGTAGCAAAATGCAAAACACTTTTATGGATGCTCATGCTTGAAATGATTCTAAGTGCCAAAATTTTCTGAACTACCTAGTTAAGTTACAAATGATAAAAATCCTTGGAGTCTGCCGAATTTTGCAAGTTAATGTTGATATGCTTTTTCTTTACCTAAGGAGTGGAAAGATAGTGGGGTGAGCTAGGAAGCTCAGTATCTAATACTTTTATAGCTAAAGATAACGAACCACACACAATCAAATGTGTCTGTGTGTGTGTATATATATATATATATATATAACATATTTATAAACCACATGCTTAGCAGATCACATTCAAAATTTAAGACTTTCATATATATCTGAACACATTACCACACAATCCAGCTTATAATTTTTCATTCAATCATCACAAAATATCATTCAAATATCTTCGATATCCAAAAATTTAGGATGCAATGCACAAACAAAATGTCTCGAGAGAATCCTATGGAACAAAATGGTGAAACCGAAGTTAACACCATAAACAAAATGAGTCCCTTTTTTGGAGCTTATATGCCACAAGCAGGCAGTCGGGAGAAGGCTTTAAGTCGAACGAAATGGTATCTCTCTTACCCACATAAACAGATTTTAGATGCATACATATCAAAATCATATTTTTCATGCTTTTTAAGTTTGTGTTTGTCCTTAGTATAAAGCAACACAATTATATAAACAAACATGATATAAATTCAGGGAATATTTTTCCCACATTCACAATAAGTCAAGACAAACATTTATAGCATTCACACATAAAAATAGTTTTGCTCCTCATCACAAAACTATAAACATATTACCCATCAATTTTACTTGATACTTCTAACACCAAACTTGCTCTTCTCTTTACTCTTGACTTCAACTAGCTTGATTCCCTTCACAAACATATATTTTCATTTAATCAACACACACAAAAGAAACTTTCCTTAAACCTAACTATCTATGAATGAGCTTAAGCTTGATCTATTCCTGATTTCTCTAACTCAAAGAAGTAAGATCTACTTAAGTTCCTAAAAGAAATCTAAGAACATAGTTCTCTTATTCCTCTTCTCTCTCTCTCTTCATTTTCATCACATAAAACCTATTTTCTTTACTTACTTCATCTATAAAAACAAAAAGAATAGGCAAAGAATACCTAAAAACTCACCTGAACTTTTCCTTCTTCTTCTTTCTCCTTTTTCTTTCTTTCCTTCTTCTTCCCTTTCTTTCTCCTTCTCTCCTTCTAGTCTCTCCCACAACTCTCTCTTTCTTTTGTTTTTCCTTAACTCTCACGACTCTTTCTTCTCTTTGTCTTATTAATTTAAGACAAAATTTTTAACTTTCCAATTTTACCCTTCCTTATTAAAACCAATTCCTACTAACTCCTCCACTTAATTTTAATTCTTTCTTTTCAATTCATGAAACCATATAAAATTCATAATATACCATATTAAACTTCAAAAATTTTCTAATTCATGAATTCTAATTTATTTTCATGCTTGATAATTTAATAAAATAAATCCTAATAAAAATCGACACCCAACACATAATATAGGAATATGAGAAAAGTATAGAGAAAAATCATGTCGTTGATGCTTCATCCATAAGATTAGAGTGTAACAACTGGCAGCTACTATGTATTTCTCTTCAGTCGTTTAAATCACTGTGCAATTTTGTTTCTTACAGGACCAAAATACTAGACATCCTCCAAGAAATTGACAATGACCACTTGTGCTTTTTCGATCGACTTAATCACCTGCATAATCTGCATCACAATAGCCTACTATGTCAAATAAATCAAAATTTGGATAGCATAGTCCAAAATCCATAGTTTCGTGGTGATATCAAAAGATTCTTTTGACTGTTTGAAGATGGAATTTTTTTGGATTTGATTGAAAGCATGCACAGAGACACACACTAAGCATAATGTTTAGTCTTGATCTTGTAAGATATAGTAGTGATCCAATCATTCCTCTATATTTTGTCTCATTCATAGCTTTGCCTTGTTCGTCTTTATCAAGTTTAGTTCCAGTGTATATAAGAGTACTATAGGTTTGACATTCTCAAAATGATATTTCTTTATTAGTTCCTTTGTGTATTTGTCTTGGCTAATGAAGATTCCTTTTTTTGTTTTTGTAATTTGTAATATGAGAAATAATTCTAATTCTCCCATCATGCTCTTTTAAACTCCCTTTGCCTTAATGCTGAGAATTATTCACAGAAGGATGGATTAGTAGCACTAAATATTATGTCATCAACATATATTTACACTAAGAGTAAATCATTCTTCTTTCTCTTAATAAATAAGGGCTTATCGACCTTTCCTCTTTCAAATTTATTCTCAAGCCAAAAGTTACTTAACCTTTCATACCATGCTCAAGGGTCCTGCTTTAAGCCATACAGAGCTTTGGTTAACTTCATCACATAATCTAAATGGTTTTCATCTTCAAAACTTAGGGTTTGTTTAACAAATACTTCTTCGTTAATGTAATCATTTAATAATGCACTTTTAACATCCATTTGGAACAACTTGAATTTTCTATAGCATGGAAAGGCAAGTAAGATTCTAATTGATTCCAATCTAGCAACAGGAGCATAAGTTTCATCAAAATCAATACCTTCGTATTGATTGTAACCTTGAGCTATAAGTCTAGCTTTATTTCTTACCACCTTGCCATTTTTGTTAAGTTTGTTTCGAAAAATGTGTCGAGTCCCAATGATTGACTTGTTTTGAGAACGAGGTACTAGATTCCATACTTTGTTTTTGTCAAATTGATCAGTTCATTTTTCATAGCTTAAACCCATTTCATCGATAAGGTCCTCTTCAATGGTATTTAGTTATATTTGTGAGATGAGAGCAATAAATTTGTTCTTGAATGAAGATCTTATTCATAGACTTTAAAAGGGATCTCCCAAAATGTATTGGTGTGTATTAATACCTCTTTATTATCTGGTTGTTTTTCTTTGCATATGCTCCTGCTGAGAGGAAGGAGTCTGCTTTTCTTAAGCTTCAGAGGGACCTTCTTATTCTTGTGATTCCGGAGGTGTTGTAGTTAGAGTCTTTAATGTATTTTTAGGAACTAGGGGGTACTCTTCATCATCTAAATCAACTGATATTGTCGACGGTAGCACTTCATCAAATACCACATGTATTAATTCTTCTACTTTCCTTATTCTTTTATTATAAACTATGAATCCGTTACTCACACTACCATAGCCTAGAAAGATGGATTCATCTCATCTTGCATCGAATTTTCCAAAATTGTCTTTTCCATTGTTTAGAATGAAATACTTATAGCCAAATGCTCGAAAGTAAGCTGCATTTGGTTTTCTTACTTTCCATAGCTCATAGGGACTTTTTTTTAGAATGCGTCTTATGAGACATCTGTTAAGTACGTAACATGCTGTGGATACTACTTCTGGCTAGTATACATTAGGTAGTCTACTTTCACAAAGCATGGTCTTCGCCATATCAACCAAAGTTCTATTCTTTCTCTTTATAACTCCATTTTGTTGAGGCTTCTTTAGACATGCGAAGTTATGAGTTATACCATTGTTGTCACAGAACTCTCCAAACTTTCTGTAATCATATTCTCCTCTATGATCGCTTCGAATTGAAGTAATGCAGTATCCTTTTTTGATGTGATTTATTTTGCAAAACTTCTCAAAAACTTCAAAAGCATCGTCCTTATTTGATAGAAAGTAAACCCATATAAATCTGTAATAATCATCTACTAAAACAAAATCGTAATGTTTACCACCAAAACTTTGAGTTCTAGTGGGACCAAATAGATCTATGTGCACAAGTTCAAGCGGTTGGTTAGTAGACACAATATTTTTAGGAGAAAAGTTGGTTCTGACTTGTTTACCTTTTAAGCAAGCCTCACAAACCTTATTGCTTTCAAAATTTAAGGTCAGTAGTCCTCTTGCTAACTCGTTTTTGGACAACTTTGATAGAATGCTCATACTGGCATATCCGAATCTCCTGTGCCAAATAAACGAATCCTTTTTAAGAGAGACAAAACAATTAACATTTTGTGAGGACATGTCTTTTAGTTGAGCACAATATATATTCTGATTTCTAGGACCAACAAACAGAATATTATTATTATGAATATCAAAAATTTCATAATTAGATGCATAGAAAATGACTTTGTAACCTTTGTCACATAGCTGACTCACACTCAAGAAATTATGTTTCAAACCATCAACAAAGAGAACATTATCAATGGAGGTACAGTTAGAATTACCAATTTTACCAACTCTGGTAACCTTTGCTTTATTTTGTCTATAAAGACAGCATTAACTCCATCTTTCCTTTTAATATAGTTGAAAGGTGATATTTCACCTGTCATATGTCTTGAATAGTCGCTATCAACTATCCATTAATTTTCTCTTGTCTCTGTTTTGAAGCATATGATTTAACCTTTCAGTCTCCAAACAGCCCCGGCCCTGGGCAGGGGCGAGGTGGGCCCCTGCCCAGGGCCCACTTTTTTT
>JAOQMS010044329.1:0-10482 GCA_027563885.1 Erythroxylum longipes | reverse complement strand
TCACAAATAAATCTCAATAACTATTGTAATAGTCACAACAAAATATATCTTACAGAAGACAAAAAACATACCAAAAAGTTTATCAGTACATGACATCATATCATGTAAAAGCTTAAGCTAACAATAAATTTTGCAAGGAAGATATTTATATTTTTTCAAGTCACAATTATTCCATAGAGAACATGGTTTGGGAAGATTGTTATTCAATCTTCAAAGCTAGCCTCCATTTTATTACAAGTAAAAACTTAACGATACAAAACAATCGAGTTATATATTTGTTTGGACAACATTCATAACACAATATAAAAACCCATAACGTAGCTTCAAAGATATATTGAAGCTTGAGAGGCTATTTTTTTATAATTTGATGGAAGAGGAAGGAAGAAGGGGAACTAGAGGAAATCAGGAGAAACATAGGTGGCTGATGACTCATGCTTAAAGTGAAAGAAGAAGAGTAGAACTAGGGTTAGCTCATAACTTGTTAAGTCTTTAAATATTTTGAGCTTTAGGATTGGCAGGTCATGAAGTTGAATTCTGATTTTAACCTAAAACTCGATCAACTCTGGTCAAGTTTATTAAATTTAGGTCATTCTAGACTGAGCCCAAGCTACTTTTCCTACCTAAATGGTTTATATAAGAACATGAGAAGCCACACACACAATGTTCCTAGCTATGTCATCTAACCTATATGCTCCAAGTTCAAATACTAAAAAATATATCCTACTTTTAGACATGGTGTACTTCTCTAATGACATATTTGAGAATGCTGGTGACTGCGAAGAAAGAGACAGCGAATGAACTTTGGAACATTTTCACAAACACTTTCCAGTCATCAGACATTTTAGGCTAGAAATTAACCAAACATAAAACTTAAACAATGACGCAACGAAGGACGCTAGAGAGAAGAAGAAAATACCTTGATGACGACGACAATGGCCGGAGAAGACGACGACAATGGCTGGAGATGCAACGAAGGAAGGAGAAGGGGAACGACGACGTGCAGGTTAGGTGGGTGGGGGGAATGGGACACGGGGGTTTCAATTACATAACCAAAATGACGTCGTTTGGTTTAAACCAAAACGACGTCATTTTGGTTATGTAAAAAATTCCAACGCGTCCCCTTCCCCAACCAGACGACATCGTGTTTCTTCTTAAGCCAACAACGACGTTTTCTTCAATAAAACATTGCAGTTTATCTTTTGCGACGTTTTATTTAATAAACGTCTCCAAAAGTTACACAAATCAGAAAATTAAGACTTTCAGTGACGTTTCTAAAATGTCGCCAAAAGTCTCTATAATCCGCGACGTTTTATCAAAAAAAATGTCGCAGATTGTCTATAATTTTTATAGTGAGTGAACAATTAATCGATCCAAAGAAATGTTAATTGTTTGATAGTTTTATTATTGTCAATATTAGATTACTGCACCAAGAGTACCACTTGCAAGTTAATATTTTTGTCCAAAGACTAAATATTAATGTTATGCTAGGTATCTTGTAATGGGCTTTACCATTATTTGATTTTATATGATTATGTGAAATTTATGTGAGCTTGTTTGTTGGTTGTTTTTTTTCTCTATTCAGTTGCTACTTCTACTTTTACTATTACTACTAGCATCAATTCTATTCCCGTGCTTAATGGCATAAACTTTGAGGCATGGAAAAAGAGAACGTTATGATTGTTCTCATTGTTATGGATCTAGACGTTGCATTAAGGACTGAACGACCCACTGATCTTACGGCTGACAATTCCTCTGATGGTAAAAGGGATATAGAAAGGTGGGAACGTTCAAATCGCATGGGTTTTATGGTCATATAGTATGCTATTCTAGAATCCTTCAGGGGCACTATGTCCGAAGTGGTAACAACTGCCAAAGATTACCTAGAGGAAATCGAAAAGAGGTTTGACAAAATAAAAAGACTTAAACAAGTACAATTTTGGCAAATCTCATTTCAGTAAGGTATAAGGGAAAAGGAAACATAAGGGAGTACATCTTGGAGATATTGCATCTTGCTTCAAAACTAAAGGCACTAAAGTTAGAGCTATCTTAGGACTAGCTTGTGCACTTAGTTTTGATATCTTTCCTACACAATTCAGTCAGTTTAAGGTTAGCTACAACTTTCAAAAGGAGACTTAGACTCTAAATAAGCTCATTTCTCATTTTGTACAAGAAGAGGAAAGGCTAAAGCAAGAGAAGATAGAGAGTACTCATTTGACAACTACCTCAAAGGACAAGAACTTGAAAAGAAAGAAGGGTAAGGAAGCTGCAGGTGTCCTAGCACATTAAAAAGGATTATACCAAATATCACGCATGGCGTGCAAAGAAAGGTACATTTCTCACTTTGGTTTATTCTGAAGTTAATTTAACTTCGGTACCTATACACACTTGGTGGCTAGATTCGGGTGTTACTACTCACATTAGTGTGCCTACGCAGAGTTGACTAAGCTACCGAAAGCCAATTAATGGTGAAAGATACATTATTGTGGGCGATGGTAAAGTGGTAGAAGTTAAGGCTATTAGAACTTTTAAGTTATTGTTAAAGACCGGTTATTATTTGGATTTGAATGAGACTTATATTGTACAGTCATTTAGATGGAATTTAGTTTCTATTTTTGCATTGCACAAATTTGGTTACTCTTGTTCATTTGGAAATGGTCAATTTAGTCTTTTTCAAGATTCAATGCTTATTGGTACCTATCATTTGGGATAACCTATATTTGATTAATACGGTTGCCTCATATAATGAAACTCTGCATTTATGTAGACGTATAAAGCGAAAATGAAACAATGAGAATTCTGCTTCATTATGACACAAACGTTTAGGGCATATCTCTAAACAAAGAATTGAACATCTTAGGTCTGATGGAATTCTTGATCCCCTTGATTATGCGAAATTTGAAATTTGTGTTAATTGTATTAAGGGGAAATAGACAAACCTAAGGAAATCAGGTGCCAACAAGGCTATGGATGTCTTAGAACTCGTACATACAAAAATTTGTGGGTCATTCTCTACATCTTTTTGGAATAATCAATAATTATTACATTCATAGACGATTACTCCCCTTATAGTCACCTGTATCTTATTCATGAGAAGTACTAGTCTCTAGACATATTCAAAAACTATAAAAATGAGGTTGATAATCAACTCAAAAAAAGAATAAAAAGTGTTAGATTTGACTGTAGTGGTGAATACTATAGTAGATATGACAAATCAAGTTAACAACGTCCAGGACCATTTTTTAAGCTCCTTAAAGAGTACGATATCGTCCCACAGTAAACCATGCTAGGATGTCTTAGCATGAATGGTGTTACTGAAAGATGAAACAGAACACTGAAGGACAAGGTAAGAAGTATGATTAATCAATCTACCATAATTGCTTTAGGTAGAAGTATTAAAGACTGTAGCTTACATACTTAATAAGGTTCCAACTAAAACAACTACCAAAACGCTTATAAGCTTTGGATAGGAAAAAGGCTCAGTTTGAACCAATTGCACTTTTCGATTTGTCCAGTTGAGGCAAAGCCATATAAGCCCAATGAAAAGATTCTAGATTCCAGAACTGTTAGTTGCTATTTCGTTGGATACTCTGAAAGGTCTAAGGGTTATGAGTTTTATGATCCCACTGTAAGTCAATTTTTGAGACGGGAAATGCCTGATTCTTTGAGGATGTTGAATTTGGGAGGGGAGATAAAGTGAGAGACATTGTCTTTAAAGAGGAACATGTTAATATTCCCCTAGTTTTTATTGACGATGATATAAGTTTTATTCTTGATGTTTTCAAAGTAACAAATCCAGGACATCAAGATAATGTTGAGGAACTCCCTATTCAAATTACAGAAATTATTCCAAAAGAACAAACTCACCAACCTCAAGAGCTAACGTCATTAAGGAGATCCACTAGAGAAAGAAGAAGTGTGATTCTAGATGAATACATCATTTCTCCGAGAACATGAGGTTGACAATGGCATTTTGGAATATGATCCAATCAACTTCCATCAGGCCATGAAAAGTTCTAACTTTTAAAAGTGGATTAATGCCATGAATGAGGAGATAAAGTCCATGAAAGATAATAACATTTGGGATCTAATCTCATTGCCTAAAGGTGCAAAACCCATCGATTGCAAATGGATATTTAAAACCAAGAGATATTTGAGGGGCAATGTAGAGAGATATAAGGCTCGTCTAGTTGCAAAGAGCTTTACATAAAAAGAAGGGATTAATTATAAAGAGACTTTCCCTCTGCTTTCATTGAAAGACTTTTTTAGAACTATAATGGCATTTGTAGCATATTTCAACCTTGAGTTGCATTAGATGGATGTAACAACTACATTTTTCAATGGTGACATTGATGAGAAAATTTATATGGTGTAACCAGAAAACTTTATCTCAGAAGAACCCAAGCAAATGGTTTGCAAATTAAAGAAATCCATAGATGGGCTCAAGCAAGCTTCCTGTCAATGGTATTATAAATGAATGCAGTTAATGATTGTATATACCATAAGTTCAGTGGGAGCAAGTTTATTTTTCTGGTTTTATATGTCGATGATACACTGCTTGCCAGCAATGATATAGGCTTATTACACAAAACCAAGCGCTTTCTGAAAAATAAATTTGAAATGAAAATCTTGGTGCACATCTTTTGTGTTAGGGATATAAATACATCAAGATCGCTCTCGGTGTATATTTGGGTTATCACAAAAGAGTTATATCAAGAAAATTCTTAAGAGGTTTGGCATACATGATTGTAAACTAGGTGACACGCCTGTTGCTAAGGGAGACATGTTTTGTCTCAGCCAATGTCCCAAGAATGAGTTTGAAACTAAAGAGATGCAAAAGATTCCTTATGCTTTAGTAGTAGGGAGTCTAATGTATGTCTAAGTATATACGTGTCCAGATATTATGTATATTGTTGGAATGTTGGGCAAATACTTAAGCAATCCAGGAATTGATCATTTTAGAATAGTACGAATTATGCGGTACTTGCAGAGAACAAAAGATTACATGCTCACCTACAGGAAGTCTTATTAACTAGAGATCATTGGATGTTCTAATTCTAATTTCGCTGGATGCCAAGATAATTGAAGATCCACATCGGGCTATATTTACCTGCTAGCTGGAGGAGATATTTACTAGAAGAGTGCCAAATAGACACTCATAGCTTCTTCCACTATGGCAATGGAGTGTATAGCATGTTATGATGCATCTAATCATGGAATATGACTGTGAAATTTTATCACTAAGCTACGCATTATAGATGGTGTTGAAGTACCATTAAAGTTATTTTATGATAATAAGTCATCATTGCTATATTCCAACAACAACAGGAGCTTAACGAAGTCAAAACATAAAAACCTCAAGTTCCTGATTATCAAAGAAAGAGTTTAAGATGGTTAAATGTCTATTGAATATATTAGGACAAACTCCATGGTTGTGGATCCGCTCACTAAGGGTTTACCACCAAAGGTCATTCATGAGCATGTCGCTCATATTGGTATTGTATCTATTGAAGATATAACATATTAATGGGAGTTTGTTATCTTGAAAGATTTTCAGTTATAGACACTTTTATTATTTATTTGAACAATAAGGAATTAGGACTAGTTGGAAGTTGGCATGTTAAGATCACATTAAAGATGTCAATAGGCTAGGCTGAGCCTGGGTTGCCCCTCGAGCCTGGCCGGCCCGCTATTATTTTTTTAGAGGAAAAACTTCCAAAATGATGTCTTTTTGGAAGTGATGGCGGGGTCATGGGTAGGTCCGATCAACCTGGGCCAAAATGTAGGCTAGGGGCTGATTTTGACATCCATACATGTAATTTCTATGCTATACATCCATGCTTGATCTATGTTGTTCAATTATATTAGCATAAGTGATCATTGATGGGTTTAGTTATGATATGTGTGTAATGGAAATCACTTTAATCCTATATTAATATAATTGATAAACGAGATTGATTAAATATGTATTTGGTAGTGATAACAAAATTTGAGCTCATAAGATTATGACATGGTATACAATTAAAGGAGTTATATATATATAAACCAAGTAGGGGATTGTTGGATTTAATCTAATGTGTGAGTACATATATATATATATATATATATATATATATATATTGTATATTATGAACTATCATAAGGTTAAGCCCGGTCAAAATGATCTAATTAAGATTAAAGTCTTTGAGCTATATGACATCAAATAAAATATGGGCTTTAATGTGTAGAGACCTAGTAGTTTGATTTCTATTTTATGATGGACTAAAACAGAAATAAGACAAAGTATATAAAGCATTAGGGTTATGATCCTCAAGTTATATGAATGATTATTTTTTTGATATCCCATCAGTCAGAAAAAGAGACAGTTCTTGAGAAAAAATCATACGTGCATATTAACTTAGAAGACGAATAACCACAAAATTCAAGAATTACAATGTTCGCATAAATTCAAGTATGTTTTTGCAACTGATGTAAGTAATCTTAATGATTTGACATAATTGTTTATATGATTGGTGATGGTTTTCATCGTAAGGAATTAAATTTTATCATAATCAACTTACCAACAAAAGAATAGTTTACAATTAAGCATTCTTTTAGAAGAATCTTATCATGAGTTACCGATCTCATATGCGGTGAGAATTTCAATATGGTTCTTTGGTCTCTTCTAGATAGAATATCACCATTTACGTCTGGTGTTAATGACATTACATGTAAATGAGACATTTATTTGTATGATTTATGAGTTCTCTTTTCTGCTTCTCATATTTGTTTTGTCCAGGCATATAAAGCTGTACTTGTTTACTTCGCTTGCATAATTATTTGTTACATAGATATTGGGTCCCGTTATTACAAAAGTGATATGTCCATAAGTCCTACAGAATCAATATTTAAGTTTGGTATTGGGTCAGACAGAAGGCTTGAAGCTGAGCAAAGCTCGATTATTATTATTTATTTGAAAACGACATTATTTAAGTATCGAATATCAAGCCTAAATATATAAAAATGATGTTATTTTATTTGATGTTTTTAAGTTTCAGGCTAAAGTAAATATAGTTGAACTGGACAAAAATTATTATTCCTTCATATTTTTTTAAAAATATCCTAATTAGAAAATTTGTAAAATGTCAATTATAGAGCTCAAAGAGGAAATTTCTACAGAAAATTGGTTACGCTTATAAATATTCTTAAAAAGAATCGCAACTATAACTTTAAATAGAACTTGGTTATTAACTGAAAAAAAAGATGTTAGTGGACAAAAAATAAGTACAAGGACATTTTAACTGGTCCAGCCAAAAAGGACTAACACTCACCTTTCTAATATCTACCATATATTGAAACTTAAGAAAACCAGGTAAGATGATAGTAGGGAGAGAAAAATAATTGGCTAACTAGTTAGGGCAAAGACAAGATTGAGGAAAGGGAGAAGAGACGACGAGATAATAGGAGGTCATCATAAATGTAAATATTTTTTCTTACATTAAAAAAATTATTTTATACTTAAAAGAAATTCAAATTTTGAATTAAGTCAGATTGTGAAACTTAAAAAAATTAAAGTTGTTTAAGTTAAAGCTATTTTGCTCTGCTTAATAACTGTATAAGACATTTTGAAAAAATTATATAAATCAAATGTAGATCCGTCATGTATAATATAAATGTGTTTTGTTTAGGCAAACGGATTATCCATTAAAGTCAAGCCCAGCCCCTAACGTAATGTTTGGTTGTCGTCTTCGTAGGTGTAGACAAATGATAGGGACACAAAAGTCCTATTTCTTGTAATGTTTGCTTACTATCTCCAACTAATTTTGTCCCAACTCTAGAAAATAAGGACATAAATTTTTGTTCCTTTTAAGACTGTGGAACAATATTTCTTGTCCCAATATTTCTTGTCCCACGACGGAAACAAAAGACATAACGAATTTCCCAAAATGCCCTCCCTCCACTGCTAACCTAAAACAATTTTCCCCGGTTCTCAGCTCTCTCACGCGGCGCTCCTTCCCCTCTGGTGAATCGCAGCAGTCACTTTATCTCAACTCTCTCACGCGGCGCTCCTTCGTCCCTCTGACGAATCTCGGCAGTCACGTTCTCTCAACTCTCTCACGCGGCGCTCCTTCTTCCCTGTGGTGAATCTCGGCAGTCAAACGTAAAGTTTATTTTTTTCTGTTCAATTTCTCCCCTTCTCGGCTGTCCTTGTGTGATTCCTTATGCGTTTAACTGCATTGCATTTGCTCTCTTGATTTTTTGCGTCTCTGTTCATTTTCTGTTGTTTGCATTTGTTGCGTCTCTGTTCAATTTTATTGTTGTTGACGAAAGCTAAACCTTATGTTTGTCCTTCCCAATCTGATATCCTCAAAGATTCGTATCTCTTGTTGCTTCTTTGACGATACGAATCTGTTTATAATGATGAGGTCTGTATAATGTTAAAGAAGGCAAGACAGATGAGGTCTGTATAATGTATTATTCAGTTCTGTTCTTCCTGACATCAACTTGATCTGTGGATTTCTTTGTGGTCATTATGCTTGTAAGCTTTCAAAGATAAGTTCTTCTAAGCAAAATTTTGACGGAAATTAAACTAGAACGCAATGTCTTTCTTTGCTGTGCATTGTATCTGTTAATAATCAGTAGCTGAAGGGTTTTCCAACTTAAGCTGTTCTTGTGTTGACAATGAAGTTTAAGCATAATTTTGAGATATAGGGTGATATATTTAATTCTGAGGGCTTGCTAGCAGCAATGGACATTTGAGGGTAACTTTTGCAATAAGATTAGACAGTGAAGAAAGATTCTAGGATGAAGCAAACGTGAGGAGTTTAGGAATATCATATGCTGATGGTAGAAAGTCTGATAAGGGAATATAACATATAAAATTTGGTAAACCATCCAACTGAAATGGATTGTCACTTTGATTAGAGTTATTATTGACTAATACTTTAAGCCAATTTATTTACATTTAATATGTATGTTGCTATATGAACCTCCCTTCTGAAATGAATATTATATAAGATCATTGTTGTTGAGTTATTTGATGCTGGTCTTCTTATGTGTTCAGGCTGGATTCACTTAGGCAGATGACACTTGCGCTTCGTTTGGTTTCTTTCATAAAATGAGAAGTTGCAGTTTTAAATGTTCAATGGTTGAAAGATAGAATTCGGTTCTATTATCTGATGTTATATTTGTTTTGGGGGGTCCTATTTGATAAAGAGTAAATTTGCAAGCTTCTTCCAAAGCATACGGCTTTCTGGTAGAAATTACAAGGAGGGGATTTTATGAGGAGTGGTGTTCTGGGCAGTTGTAAATTGCGCAGTAAACTCTTTGGCCCATAATGAAAGACCATGATTGTCCATGGATTTATCATACTTGCTGAGCACAACAGATCTCATGCTCTCTTCTTGCAATCTGCGTATGTGTTCACATTCTGTGATTTTTTCCAGCAATATTGATTTGGGATTTTGTCTTCTAGCATCGGATACAATTAGAAAGCATCAATATTCATGAAGCCTACAATTCTCATCTTGTTAACAGTATATAAATTAATCAGATTTCTACCTTTAATAACTGTTTTTGTTCTAATTAACAACTAGCACAACTCTTCTATATATCAAGTTACATGTTTACTATTTATTTTCACCCAAAGGACAGACAACATGTATACTTATTCATCTGAAGTTGTTAGTAATCTTTGAAACCAGTTAAAAAATTGGAAAGGGTTAAAATTTTATTTCCTATAGTTACTAGAAACAAAGTGACAAGAAATTTAACTTGAATATAGGTAGTGATAATAGGTGATAGTTATAAATAGTCAACTTAAAAAAGGTTATGTGTTTAGGTTGAGACAAAAATTCTAACATTTCGTATTACCATTATTACAAAGTTAAGAAGGAATTAATTGCTTTTGAATATTAACATCATGATTATACACACATACATATAAAAAGCATTTATTCATTGATGCAATGCGATTTATTATACATAACAAATTTTGTATCTATTTTGTATATAATTTAAATAGTTCAATTTTAATGCAATGTTATATAATGATTATAAGTAGTAGTGTAAGGGCTCAATATAAAGGTATAAGGCCTTTTAATTCTAGAAAGTTCAAATTAGAAGCTTGAGTTGACTTGTATGGATAAGGAAACTAGCATCTTTGAGAAAGTCTACTCTGATTATGTAAATTATACACGAATATGGGAGCAGACTATGAATCTATTATGAATGTGATACATGAACAATACGAGGAACTTATATGATAATTATATTTTAATTAATTATATTGCAATTAATTAATTACTAATATTTTAATTAATGAATAGTTATATTTTCATTAATTAATATCTTAATTAAATATAATATAATTTAATAAAATAATAATATTATTTTAATTAATTAATTAATTACAATATTTTAATAAATAAATAATAATATTTTAATTAATGAATAGTTATATTTTAATTAATAATAATATTTTAATTAAATATAATGTAATGTAAT
>JAOQMS010044328.1:0-10483 GCA_027563885.1 Erythroxylum longipes | reverse complement strand
TCAAAAATGAGTGTTAATTGTACTAATTAATTTTCTGAGAACAATTGATACTTCAAACTACTATTTATTCATTGTAGGAGACTCAAGGAGAAGAGACTTAAGAAGAAGATGTAGAGTCAAGGAAAGGAAAGAGCTGAATTCAAGTCAACAAGTCAACAGTGCAATAGGAAGTTTGCCGTGGCAAAGAGGATGTGTTGCCACGACGAAGAATGAAGAGCTCCAAGCAAAAACTTTAGGGAAAAGTTAGTTGCAGCGAAGATTTATTCTGTCGCTGCGGCAAAAGGAGCCAACAGAGAAGTAAAACTTTCGGGAAAAGTTTTCTGCGGCGAACCTTCGAATACCCAAGCCATTTTTGGAAAGATACCCACTGTGCAACTCGACCTATAACCCATTTTTCTTTAAAAACCTACCATTTTAGGTTAAAGGCAGCCGGCACTGTATGAAGACACATACTCTCTCACTCTAAAAAGGACCTTCAGACACTATCATCATCCTATTCACCTCTTCGTTGATTTCTTCACTGACAGTTGCTACCATGGATGCTTCTAGTGGGTTCCCGGTTATGATTCATCCTAGAGTAATGCTTGGCTAGGCACCTCTTTCCTCTTGAAAATGTAGCAACGGCTAGAGTTCAATGGGCTTCAAAGGGGAGTAATTCATCTCATGTTCAGCTACATTATTATGAACTCCTAGGTTTAGGATTTGTAATTTACAGTTGAATGTTCTTGATTAGAGTTTAATCAAGTATTGGATATTTAATATATTGTTGGGATTTGTTGATGTAGAATTTAGAGCTTGAATATACGAAGTCTTATATATGTTTATTTGTTATTTGGTTGATTCTCTTCTATCTGCCTAGTTGTGTTTGGTATAAAGATGATTCTAGATCCCAAATGACTTATTGCATTAGCTTACCGATTGCACACACTAAGAGCATTCAAAAAGGTTTTAATAAATGGAGTTCATTAATTGAAACCTTGGACTTAAAGAGTTCTTTAAGGTTTACCATCTAAAACTTAGTGATTCGCTCCCGTTAAATTTCGAACGATGATAGCCGAAGCTTGTTTTCAATAGGATATTATTATCATTTGATCGTAGTTTTCATTTTATCGCTTTTCCATTCCCAAAATCCAAAAACACTTTTTATTTCATTTTCTTATTATTCGCTTGTTTTAGTCCCAATTTCCAAAGGTTGAAAACACCCCTCTTCCTTGCTAATTTTGTTTGCATATCATGACATATAGGCTAGCTTAGTTCTATTAATTTAGTTCCGATTAAGTGAAACAAACCAAGGTTGCATTCTGTATTGCAATCTTTGGAAAAAAAATATTTTTTCTTTGGCCTCCAAGGGTAAAAACAAAAGGGCTTGAGTTAAAATGGCGCTGTTGTCGGGGAACCAAGTAATTGGTTCTTTAGGTTAGCTGCTGTCATTTTCCTTGCTGCTAAGTGTGGTGAGGAACCTTAGTTTAGATTGCATCTCAGATAGTTTAGAGTCATACTTGTCGATAGTATAGGATTACACTTTCTTTCATACTAAACTTTTTACACTCTATATACTTAGCAATTTTACACACCATAGTTTTGAACATTTCTTTGTTGTTTTTTTTCATACATATTTATGTTACTTGCACACTTTATTGTTACACACACTTTCATACACAACACACTTGCATCGTTCATATTTTGCCTTTTTATTTGACTTTGTGTGTTTGCAAGAAATTTTTTCTATTTTTATTTGATTTTAGCTACATTTGAATTGTTTCCTCGCTTGCCCAAGAAAGTCAAACTTCTACCTTTTTATCCTGAAATTGAGAGACGTTTGCAAAAGATTAGGAAGGAAAGAAGAGAAAAAGAGTCTAGTCAGCTAAGAAGTGAGAGTGAGTCGATCGATTGAGTGATCATGGCTGAGAGCCCAGCTTTTCTTCAAAACCCTAACTTTCATGTCAACTAACCTACGAATGGTGATAATGGAGGTAACGGAGAACATGAAAGGGTTGGAGAGAATAATGGAAATCAACGTAGGAGAACCATTAGGGAAGCAACTACTTTTGATGTTCATTATGATCCATTTATTGCTGCTTGTCCTAATTTTGATGTTAATTTTGAAGTTAAAAGATTACTCATTAACACTCTTCTTAAATTTCATGGATTGACAGAAGAGGATTTTTATATGCATTTGCAATCATTGTCTGTGATCTGTCAAAGTATAAAACCAGTGAGAGCCTCACTTGATCAAGTATTGTGGAATGTTTTTCACCTATCACTGGAAGAAAAAGGCAGGGAGTGGTTTATGAGTCTTCTGAGACATGTGGCAAATGCTTACCATAGTTGGGAAAATTTGAGGAAAGCATTCTTGGAAAAATATTTCCGACCTCCAGAACTTCATCTATGAGTAAAGAGATCTATTCAGCATGGTAGGATTTTGATGAATCCATTTACGATTTTTGGAACCGCTTCCAAGATCTATTGTCCAGATGCCCCCATCACCAGATACCTGATGAGCAGTTAGTGCAATGTTTTTATGATGGGTTGAAAGGTCAAGATAAGGGTATGTTAGATGCGGCATCGGGAGGTTCTTTGATTGATCTTACAGCTATAGAAGCATGGGATTTAATCAAGAAGATGGTTTTGAATCATCAACAATACAGTGTTAGGGAGACTAGAGGAGTACATGAGTTGGGCGCCACAACAGTCCAATCCAAAAGAATGGAGAGTTTGGAGTCAAAAGTTGACTCTTTGTAGAGTAGAGTGACTTCACAATTATCTTTCATCACTACAGAACTGAAGAATCTGAATGTGCATCGCTCGACATCTTATATGGATATCACTGCACCCAGTTGTGACACTTGTGGGTCGGTAATACACATATCCAATGTTTGTCCTGGACGATATGAAGAGGTTTCTGTAGTGTATCCAAGGTGGTCAAATCAGAAATGGGATCCTTACTCTAACGCCTATAACGAGGGATGGAAGGCAAACCCTAGGTTCAGTTAGAGAAATGAAGAGGGAAGGGCACCAAACAGATTCCAACAAGGGGGAGTAGCTGGTACTTCCACTAACCAGTTCCCTAACCAACAGCAAGACCTAACCATCCCACCAAAGGAGGACACCAACCAATTGCTGCACAACATGATAACTTTGATGAAGGAGGAAAGGACTCCTAATAATAATCAGTTCAATGATATAGCTTCTTTAATTCATCAAGACTCATCAAAGAATGCTTATCGGTTCAATGCTTTAGAGAAGAGAATGGAGCAATGGGAAACAAAGGCTGAAAATATCAACTCCTTTGTCACCCAATTGTTTAATAACATGAGTGAGAGTCAAGCAAGGAGTAATGGAGCTATGCCTTCAAACACTATTATCAACCCGAAAAGTTTAAACGGAATAGATCTTCGAAGTGGGAAGCAAGTGAAATTCTGAGAATCAGATGAGGAAGTAGTTGAAGCAGAGATTGACTATGATGAGTTGTCTTCCTTGCCAGAAAAGAAGAAGAATTCTGAAAGTGAAAAAGAGAAAGCATTATTGGCTGGAAAGAAGTCCACAATTTTGAATGAAAAAGGGACAAGTTTTGAGAGCAACAATGAACAAGCCATAGCAAGGAAGCAAGATGAGTCAAACAAGCATGAAGCTAGTAAAGCCGATGGTAAGGAGGTAAACCTTCAAGACCTTCCTTTTCCTAATTCATATTTGATGGGCAAACGGATGACTGACATTAAGCATGAGAAAGATATCATTGGCTTGTTAGTAAAGTTGAAGTCAATATTCCTTTGCTTGATCTTGTGAAACGTGTTCCTCCTACTTATGCCAAGTACCTCAAAGACCTGTGTACCCATAAGAGGAAGTTTAGGCCAAATGATAGAGTCCAAGTAAGCTCGAATGTGTTTGCCTTATTCAAGCCTCAAATCCCTGTAAAATGCCAAGACCTTAGATCTTTCACTATCCCTTGCACTATAGGTAAAGTTACCATAGGGGGAGCCTTGTTAGATCTAGGAGCAACCATTAATGTTATGCCTAAATCTGTTTATTAATCATTGGGAGTTAAAAGCCTTAATTCTACATTTGTAGTTCTCCAATTGGCTGATAGGTCTATTAGGCATCCTGTAGGCATTATAGAGGATATTTTGGTCCAGCTCAAGGGTTTAATTTTTTCAACTGATTTTTATGTACATAATATGTCTTCCGAAGTTGGGCAGGATACTTCATTGATTCTAGGTTGACCCTTCTTAAGGACTACTAGTACCATGATTAACATGAAAGAAGGTACAATCACTATGGAGGTAGGAGATCAATAGGTGAGTTTTAATATGTATGAGGCTATGAAACACCCCCATGAGGATTATTCGCTCCTAGGAATCAATATGCTTGATGTTGTTATTGATGATGCATGCTCTGAATATGAACTCCAACACGTTTATTCTAACCCTGAACTGAACTCATTCACTGATGACTCCTTGGAAGAAGGATTGTTTGCTAATGTTTCAGGTAAACCAAGGGGTATGAGCGGTGCAACCGAAGTGGCAAGTGGACAAGTTGCCTTACCACGGCATAGCTATCAGCCCAATGTCCACCAAGAGATCCAGGATCCACCGCAGGCATCAGGTTGTTTATCCTCCTTCACTTATCACCTACTTCTATTGTACGATTGAGTATGATATTGTGGATGCATGAGTGTATTGAATAAGTGTGGGGGAGAAACCACTTCAGTAGAACTTATGTTTAGTTTTCAGTTTATGTACTTTTAATTCAATAATTAATTTCTTTTATGTTGATTGTGCTTTAGTTTGATGCATGACCTATCTTATATGCTTGAGGAAGTAAATAGATGAATTGCATTTTTTTTTTCAAATGCTTTAGGACTTTACAAATGAGCTAAACATCCTATTAGTCTTTCCTTTTTCTCTCCGAAAAACTTCGCCACGGCGACAGGAGGAACATTCGCTGTGGCGTGACTTAATCTTTTTCACCGTGGCGAGCTCACTTCAAGAAATCTTTGCTGCAGCGAAGGATCAATCCGCACAATATACCGAGTGAAATTGCATTTCTAACCTTCTTTTGCTTATGTTCTTCCATCTTCCCTCTGTCCTTCTTTGTAACTTCCTCTCCATTTCTTTATCAACCCACCATCCCCTTACTCAATTTCGTTCTTCCCTCTAGTTCGTCGTGGCAATCCGAACTCACCTTCACCAAATCACTTCTTCCTTCATTCTCATCAGTTCATTTCGTGTTCATCCTTCGTATTTGCGTATCTCTCCGTCTCCTTCGTAAGTATCTCGTCTTTGTTTGCATCTTACCCTTTGTTTTCGTTTAGTTAAGGCATGTTCGTCACGGTAAAGAACTTCTCTTTCGTCGCGGCATAGTAAGCTATAGCTTTCACCACAGCGAAGGACTATTCTTTCGCCACGGCGTGGTAAGTATAGCCTTCACCGCAGCTAACTTCATAGGTCTTCACTTTCAGTTAAATTTTGTTTGATCCATTTGTTTATTTTTCTGTGTTTGTTTTCTGTAGGAACATGCATCGAACTAAAAACCCTACCCGTCATTCTCCCACTGTCTCATCTAGTTCATCTGGTTCACCCAGTAATTCTGCTCCTTCCCATAGTGCTGATTTTGATTTTGCTGACTTAGCCGATAAGATAGACGTTAGTCCGTTCATTAGAGTGTGCTCTTTTCCCTTAACTCCACGCAATAATCCCTTCATTCATCAATTAGTAAACTCTTAGATTACGAGATTAGTCTAACAAAGGGCTCAGGGTAACGATAAATTTGTTCGCCATTTTTACACTTATGCCTGACACCACAACACCCTAGAGCTAAATTTCCATGGTGTAAAATCCCCCACTGCAAGCATCCGTGAGCACTATAACCTCCCTCCTATTATCTGCTTCCACTATGACCAGTTGATCCATAATTATCTATGGGACGATGTTATTCGTACCCTCTGTCCCGAGGGCGCCGTCTGGCATCAACCAAGGATTTATCAACGTTACCTTAAACGTTCTGATCTCAGACCTGAAGCTCGTCTTTGTCTCCACTTGGTTAGTAACAACATCATCCCGACCTCCCATCTAGCTTACATAACGAAACAGCAAGCCTTGTACCTTTATCTTCTGATGACTAGTCGCCCAGTCGACATAGCTCATGCCATTGTTTTCGCCCTCCATGACTTTATCACCACAACCAAACTCACCAATGCCATCACTTTCCCCCACCTCATCACCGGCATATTCTGGGCCCACAATGTCCCGAAATTTAACAGTGATAGCTATTTTGACCCGGCCCCCTATTTCGTTACGCCTGACTAAAACAACCCCGTATCTAACCCCCTTCCCCTTCCACCCCACCTCCTGATGTTGTTACCAACCATGCCGCTGTAGTGCCCAGCGAGGATGGTCCTCCAGCTTTAGCCCCTTTAGGGCCTATCATTTTACAAACCCTCTCCAGTCGAGTCAATGGCATTTCTGTAGACTTGGTTGCCCTCTTGGACACCCTACTTCAGTCCATCGCCCAACGAGATCGAGATCGATGGTACCATCAACGGATGGATGCCTTGCTCACCGCGCACCTACACTTTCAGCTCCCTTCTGATGAAGATGACCCGCTTAGTGGTGCTGGCCCATCAAGAGTAGCTCCTTCTGATGTTGGGGATGATCACCCAATGGAGTAGTTTTAGTTTTCAGATGTTCAGTTTACTTTTGTATTGCCCAAACTTGTTGACTGCAATTTTTCTATATATAATTGTCTTTGCAATTTCGATGTGTTGCTTGCATATTCGTGCTTTAATTTTTTCAATGTTGGGGACAATATGATGTTTAAGTATGGGGGAGGTACCCATTTGTCATTTTTGTTGTCAATTGTGCCTAATGTCAAATTTTAAAAAAAACTGGTGTTTGAGTCTTTGCCGCGTCGCACCCTGTCTTCGTTATGGCAACATACGAAATTGAATCTTTTCACTGCGGCGAATTATTTCTTCGCCGCGACAACATGTGCATGCTGACTAGTTCACCACGGTGAACTCTTGGTTTCACCGCAGTGACATTCTTTCATTCAACAACTCTCCCTAATTAGACTCTTATCACTCCTTGATGAATTTATAAGTGATCCGATGTTTTTGAAAATACCTTCTATTCTTCAAATAATAGTCAGTTTTGGCTAATTTCATGTTCAATGTTTTCAACACAAAGTAAGTGAGGGTATGTCGATAAAGTAACACTATATGTTTTCAATTTTTTAGATTGTTCATGGAGATAGTACCCTTGTTGGAAGGATATTTGGGCCTAAATTCTTTCATTATTGTGTGTATCTACTTAATTTCATATCTCTCTAGAACCTGTCTTAATTCTTAATTGTTGTGGTCTAAGCAAAACAATATAAATTAAATTCTATCTAGACCAATTAGAGGCAAGTGTACCCTGTCGACAAGTAATATAAATCGGTAAGAATCGGATATCGTACTCAAGGGAAAATCCAACACGTAAGACAATTAAATTAAACGATGAAAAATTACTTGAACGATCAAGAATTGATTGATTTGAAAATAAAATAAATTAAAGTAAGCAAATCAAGGAAATCTAAAAATTGCGAGGTATGAATTAAAACGACTAGATTTAACCAAACGACAAAAATCGGTTAAGTTATTAGATTTCAATTGGATTGGACACTAAAAATAAAATTGTAACAGTGGATTGATTCAGGAAATACTTCACTTAACCATGTCGAACCCAATTTTCATGAGTGTTCCTTTCTCTTCTAAATCCAAGTTACCTACTTGGTTCATAAATAATTCGAAATAAAAGGCATTAAATACAAGAAGCCTAAAATTAAGTTTGTTAATTCCAGGTATCCTCACATAAGATCCTAAGGTTGGTCTACTCTTTAGTCTCAAGTATGTCGCTTGATTAATTTTTCGAAAAATTAAATCCCATTGGTTATGGCATTCAATCATCTAAAGTCTTAATCTTGGTGATCATTAGGACTAAATATGCATTCAATCAAGAAAAAATCAATACCACAAAATTGTCCTAATCCAATAACAATATTAACCTTAACCGAAAAGAAAAACTCACTCACACATATTTATCAATGTAATATAAATCATGGTCATAATATATGGTTGCATTGATTAAATCCAAACAATTAAAATAAATAAGGAATTAAAAAGTAAAAATTAAAAAAAAACACCCGATATTTAATCTTCGAGAGAGATGATTGTTGCTGTCCAAAAAATTCTCTAGTGTCGATGTCCTCTACCACTGTTGTTGATTCCACCTTTTGTTCAACAATAAAACTCTTCTCATACTTTTGTCTTCTATTCATGAACATAGTGTAGCCAGCTTCCTCTTTTGTTACTATTCATTGACATGACAAATAAGGTTTGTGTCCACCTTATTCATACACGTCCTTTCTCCTTTGTTAGCTCCTTCTCTTCGTTTTATTACCACCAGCTAATGTGTTTTCATCTCCACCAACAGCAACGTTGTTCTCTCCCCAGATACATCGTTTTTTTCTTTTTATGCTGCCACTTGCTTCATTGATTGGTTTCCACGTAGCTGCTTCCATTTGGTCATGCCACCAGCTGCTTGGATATAGATGCTTCAACATGATTTACCTTTCTTAGCCACCAGCTGCTTCTTTTGCTTCAACGTGTGTTTATCTCCCTCCAACGTTGTGTGAGTGGATAGTCTCTTAACTCTCTTCTGTCCACCACCAGCTGCCAACGTCTTCACACCACCAGCTTCAACGTTGCTTCAACATTTTTTCTCTCTATTTTCATGCCCCCTCACTACTCACCAGCTCCACTCTTATTTTATCTTTATGTATTTGCTCACTCATTCACGCCTCTTTTTCCTCATTTCTCTGCCATCTCCACGTAGCTGCTTCACGTTTCTTTTTCACCAGCTGCCGTGTGTCTCTAGTAGCTCCTTAACGTTCTCCCCAAACCACCAGCTATCTTTAGTTGTGAGTGGAAAGTAATAGTTTTTTTTGGGCTGTAACGTGCTAGGCAGTCAATGAATGCTCATTCGTGTGTGGAAGGAGAGTATGAGTTTTTGTGAGGGTTGCAGTGTTGTGTGTGGTGCGTATTAAGAGAGGGTGTGCGTGAGTGTATTGAGTCATCCCAGCTATTCACGTTCTTCCTTTCTTTTCACGCCACTTGCTGCTCCCATATTAACGCCAACTTTTCATTCCTTGATTGCCTCCTCCTTTTTTGTCTCTTATGTATTGAATGGTTTATTGAGAATTTTTGGTCCACCTTTCACGCACATTCATGCCTAACTCTTGCATTTTTTCAATCCTTCGCCGCCAGCCTCCTCTCTTCTTTTCTGCCACAAGTATCTTCTTTTGTTTTTATTCCAGCTGATGCTATTTTTTAATGCACATTTTTCATTCTTCTCTTGGCCAAAACGTTAACGTTTTTGGCAACTAAAAAATGTTAACTTTTTTTTAATTGTGTGCCAGAAATTGCAACAAATAACTCTCAATTAGTGCAGTTTAAATATTAAATGGATAAGAGTTTAGCAAATTATGTATCAGAAATTAATACAAAATGTCCATTAACAACACCCCCACACTTGAATTGTTGCTTGTCCTCAAGCAACTTCCTTGGATCACAACTAACGTATTCTGTCATTTCATTTTCAAAAAAAATCAAGTGATTGTAATCCTTTAAAATTGGGCAAACTCAAGTATCAAGCTACTACTATATCATAATCTTTTCATCAATACACAGAAACAAAATCAAAGGTAGATATCTTTGATCAAAAGCAAGTATAAAATTAAAACGGACTTTCGTAACGATATTCACTCATGTCACTCAAGTGTATAAGGGTTGTGGTTCACTCAAAGCATCCTCTAAGAAATTACACTACCATAAGCTTGAAAATTTACCTATTTTCCACTACATAGAGTACATGCCATCATGGATCAACAGGGCTTTTACTAAAAGCTATAATGGGGTTTAGGTTAAGGTAAGGTAAAAAGGACAAAGGCGACTCACAAGCATTCGCAAAGTACTTAGTGACATAGGACAATCAAAAAGAACTTCTGAAATGTACAAACAGAAATACGGGACTACAACTACTCATCACTATCAAACGCTACTGTTTTGATCTTTTTCTTCTTTTTCTTCTTTTTTTCTTTTTGTTTTTTAACGATAAACATAAAAGATTTTGTTTTTGTTTTTGTTTTTTGTTTTTTTGGTAACAATAAACATGAAGAAGATAGTAGTATCACAAATCAACAACAACTGAGTAGATGTATCTCTAAAACATCTCAGAATAGCGTATAAAACAAAAATCCCTAAGTTAAAGACATCAAATACTTAGTACTTCATTCAACTTGTGAAAGGGTCAGGCTAAAAAGATTTTCGGGTTTCAATGCAATGCGATTAATAAGAAAACAACAAGGTTAAAGGCTCAAAGGGGGTAACAAGGGAAAAATGACTTGGTAGGTTATTTAAGCTAAAGGTTAAAAACAAAGAAGGCCT
>JAOQMS010044326.1:0-10484 GCA_027563885.1 Erythroxylum longipes | reverse complement strand
TATATACACATATGTCACAACTTTAAATTATAACAACATATAATTATAACAATAGAAGGCCAAAATCTTGGCCATAATTGTGGCCTGTGAGCCGACAGACGCTAGGATGCTTCCAGTTTTAAGTTTTCTCAAGACTTTTCAAACCTAAGTTTTCGAGAGAGAATTCAGACCTTTTGGACTTGAAAAAGACCCTAGGATTGCCCAAATTGGAAAAGCCTATAAAAGGCTTAAGGATGAAACCCTAAAGGGAGCCTCCAATCTAGCACATTGGGAAACACTCTAAGAGGAGAGAAGAAGAAGAGAGAAAAAGAGGAAGAAAGCAGAAAAAGCGGGTATTTGTAGCTGCTGCTTTCCCGAGGCGTCCTGATCCCCATTCCGTGTGTATTTCTTTCATCTTTGATTTCATTTTCTTGAATGTTAAGATGAATACAAATATGTTTATATATTTGGGTTTGATTAAGATGTTCTAACTTTCTTTCGGGATTTTACCTTGAGTTCATGTTAATCTAGTTAATTTTGTGTTATTTTAATTGGGTATTGTAATTGATTGTTGTATCTTAATGCTTCGATAACAAACCGAGAGGATAAACTGGATAAAAATGATTAGATCGGGTTAATGAGAGTTAGGCGATCTAATTGACCATGCAATCAATGTAGTCGGTTATTATATGGAGAGAGATCCCGTGTAAGACTCGATTGTTTATTAGAGGGCTTAAGATCTAATTATAATTGTGGGTCTTTTGTTAATTGAGAGGTTGCAAATTTCATAATTTAATTAGGGTTAATGAATTAGGGTGCGTGATTATAACTTGAGAGAGAGTGACCCCCCCTCTGATAGTCTAGAACTGACACCCCGTTAACACATAAATGGCTAGGTTAACATTAATGATAGGAAGAATCCCCTCTCCCATAATATTGTAATTTTCCTTGATTGATTTCTATTGTGAATTTTGTGTTGCTCAATTTTAATTCCTTTTATGTTAAATTCTTGAACTAAATTCCCACTAATCAAATTCTCGTGTTTAATTTCTTGTTCAATTTTATTTTCATTTTAATCATTTTCTAACCTTAGATAACCTAGGATTAGATTAGTTCACCCTCCTTGTGGGATCAAACCTTCACTTACTACAAATCATGACCTGTGCACTTGCGGTATTTGAGGGCTATAAATTATAAAGCTTACCCAAATCAATCAACATTATATCCTTATTAACTTGCATATTTAACCAAAGCGACCAAAGACACTAATTTCACAAGCTAACATAACTTTACAACCTAAAAGAATATATTCAAGCTAAACTGATTCCATTAAGTCCTAGCCATTGAAACATTCAAACAAGTCACATCATTAAAACCTAAACAAGACTAACATAAAACATGCAAAATTCACATCCTAAATAAAAACATACAATGCACAAAACGTAACCTTCCCTACACTTAGACAATACATTGTCCTCAATGTGAAAAGAATAAATAGCACATAAGGTGGGAATAGAAACAAATAGCAAGAAAACATAAGAACACAAAAAAATAAAAATAAAAGACAAGGATTAGAGCATAAAAACCTGTTATGGCGTTGGTGTTGGAGGTGGGATCTCCACGCCTTGAGCAACGGAGTATTTGTGAATGCTTCGAATGTCTCGACGTTGTCGTCTCTGCTTCTTTGCTATCTCCTTCAACACCTTGGCATTATCTGTAATAACTTTGCTAATGTTTGAAATTGCTTTAAGTACCTTCTTCCATCCGCTTCTTCCTCTTCTCCAAATTCTTCACTAGTTGATTCCTCATCTTGTTACGGTGGTGCTGAGCTCGAAATAGTTTGTCCCATCCTGTTCTTAACATAACGTTTTGCGTTGATATCTCAAAGTTCCATATTCTAGGACTTCAAGATCTCAGCTCTCATCAAATGAAAAGTGTTAAGGAACTCAGGAAAATATACAATTAGTCCATCGTAATTGACACCATAATAATCTGCAATAGCCATTACCAAATACCACATGTCTAGATTACTTCTCTTTTTTAGAGTAGCAATAATAGCGTTAAAGATGTAGGTGGAGGTGCAAAATTGGATGCTATGTTCTATGCACCACAACATTAAAAGTTCCTTCATCGAGCACTTGTTCCTTTCACTTTTGTCAAACACAATTTGACACTTGAACTTATGTAACAACAAGTACTCAGGACTACAAATTATGTTATTGTGGGCATTGTTAATGTCAAAATTTTCTAACCCAGTTAGTTCAATTCAATAGCATGTGGCGCGAAAGTCATCATGCTGGTCCATTATGGTTGACTATAGGAATCCACTAATTTTGCACAAAATTTCATAGTTTAACTCATACGGTTTTCCCCCATAAATGAAACCATAGATACTTACAGTTAGCTTGCTCAAATTAAAGGGAGGTGAAGAATTCTAGGGTGAGTTCTTCATAAATGACATAGTTAAAACACATAAATTTAGCCCAGTGAATTCTTCCCCTTAAATTTTCAACCTGTTCTCTCAATTCAATTCTTTCTAATATTTCAAAGTCCAAATATGGAGGTTGACAACGCATCGTAATGCTAGTCAAAATAAACTAGATTACTACTATAGCAATGGTGAGCCTAGGTCAATCTCACAAAAAATGTGTGTAAAGTTTATAAAATGAAATTAATCAGTGTTTACGTTTTTTTTGGGGGGGGGGGGGGGAGTTGGTTTAAAAAAAAAGAAAATAAAATAAAACTAACGTAATGAAAACAAATTAAAGAAAACATACAAAAAATGATGAAAGTGGTGAATTCGTTGGGAATATGGTTCTTTAGTTCAATCTCGGCCTATACCCTAATTAAACATTTTTAAATGATTTGATATTCTCAAACCTCTCCTAGAGACTATTAATCATGGGTTAATAATTAACCCAAGTTTCCCCTTAAGTAGTGTTTAATCAAGATATCATCGTTAATTAAACCTAACTATCAAGTAACTTAGAATACGATCTCTAGATTCAATTGAGTAGTAGCATTACGAATTAGGAAAACTAATTAATCAAGACAATAACCACATATTATGCGCCATTTAACCTAGGTTATGTTATCTCTAATGATTATGAATCATTAGTTGCAACACATGAATTTCAAAATAACAATTACGGATTATATTGAAATTCTAGCAATGGGATTGTAAATAAACGATCTAATGAATGCATTAAAATCATCTTTTCATAATATCCAAATCTATACATATCAAATAACATAAACAATTTCTAAAGATAGAAAGAAACAACAAATACAAGGACGGAATGCTTAATTGGGTTGTCAGTGTCGATATCGCCTTTGAATTGACGTCGAGAAGCTACCCCTTCATCGGTCTTCTCATGTTGGAGAGCTTACCTCCCTCTTCGTGCTCTCCCGAAGCTCCCGAAGCTCCCTCATGATTCAGCCTAATCAAAACTCCTCTCTTCTTTTCTCTCGGTTGAAACTCACCTAAACTTTTCATATCTTACCATCACAAAAATGAAGGATTTTATACTAAAGGTGCTGTGACAATTTCTCACGCTTGTGAGTTAGAGAGCCTTACGAGGTTGAAATATTTGTCATACCTGTGACCAGCTTCTCACACATGTGAGAGGCTTCTCACGGCCGTGAGAAGCTTTCCAGCACTCCAAATGAATATGAACAGCTCCCCCAAATGGAAAGCTTGAGAGGCTTCTCACAGCCATGAGAAGCTTTCCAGCACTCCAAATGAATATGACCAGCTCCCCCAAATGGAAAGCTTCTCATGGCCGTGAGAAGTTTTCCAACACTCCAAATGAATATGACCAGCTCCCCTAAATGCTGTCCACCATCCCTTGCTTTTTTTACATTTCAAAGCTAAGTTAATTAAAGAGTGTGACAAGTGGCCTCCAACCTCTTACCAACCCTCACACACTCACAGTTTAGACTTCATTCTTTTTCAGCTCACATTTTTCTCTTGTTTTTGTCTGCAGCTGACACCTTGCTCTCCACTCATTATGATGCTATTCATGAAATTAATGGTCAGATATCTTGCATGCATAATCCATGCAAATCCATGCATAATCCATGCAAAATCTATGCAACCATACGTGAGTGAGTGATGCTTTCCTTACTTCTTTATTTTCTCCTTTTGGATTGAATTTTCCGGATTTTCTTCTAGTCCAACAAACATCATTTTGAATAGATTTTCTTATCTTCTTCTTGTCTAATTTTCTTATTTTTACTCCCTAAAGACAAGTGAATATTTATCTTTAGAAAATGGCCCAAATATCATGCTTTCGACTCACTTTAACTTCTCTGCTTCCCAATTGTTCCTAAAATCACATATGAGTCAAAGTGAGTATCTTAATCATTTTCATAGCAATAATCACTAAATGTTATGGAATAAATTCATAATCAATTAAGCACATATCAATCTCCCCACATTTAGCTTTTGGTCGTCTTTGGGCAAAACATCAAAATTAAGCTCATAGACCCAAAAACATTGACTCATTTCCCATATGTTCTAAGAATACATAATTATAAACAAAGATGAATGAATTTCAAAAATCATAGCAAGAAATCAATATTGCAAGCTTTTACTCATGATCAATCAACATTTATCATCTTCAAAAACTGAGCAATCTAATAGTAAACTTAGAAAATGTGTTTAGCTAAAATATATTCATAGGCACCCTCAACACCATTCATGATCATGTAATTCCACAACTTTGCATATCATTTCATTTCTCCACCACTAATGTTCACATGCAAAATCATGGATCAAAGGACTTTTCAAGGTTGTAATGTGGGCAAAGGTAAGGTGAGATGTATTTAGGTCAAGTGGCTTGAAAGCCATTAAAGCTAGTGAAACAAAACAACACTCATTGTGACATCAAATGCAAAAAATCAACATTCACTCACAATTATGTACATTAACTATGATGAATGCAAAAAAGATGTTTCACAACTCAAACTCGAGCTCCCATTCTACAAACCACATGAAGCATAATCAACTAGAAGGAATCACTCACACAATTGATGACAAAACATTGAAACTACATGGAGTGATCCTTCAAAGATAACATCTACCTCATATTCAACTCAAATAACCCATTCAATACAACTTTATGAGGATGCATTAACCATAAACAACTTTTCAACACATATGCACTTCCTCTTTGATACATTTATTTAAACAAAATTTTCAATATTTTTTCCTTTTCTTTCTTTTTTTATAAAAATTAAAAGAACTTACATCAACATGGAAATTTCAATGATAAGATATAAATATCATCCCAACATTATAACCAATCCATACTTATGTACACACCCAAACTTAAAATTTTGTACATTCACAAACTTAACAATCACCAAATGTTCCACTAGCTTTATGGCTTAGGTAGGACATTTGGTTAAGTTTAAAAATGTACAATGTGGTTTATACACAAAGAAAGGTATAAAGCTCAAAGGGGCTTATCAAGGGAAAATTAAAGTCAATAGGGTAGGCTATTTGGCTAATGTAGCTTATGAAACAAAGAATGCCTAATCATCTTCATGTTAATGTATGTGATAAAAATGTGGTCTCGAATAGAAAATTAAAGCAAAATCAGGATGTACAAGTCATGAAGGTCACATATTATCAAAAGATAATGAGACTGATATGGATATGTCAATCTATAAAGGCTCAAAATCTCATTGACTTTGTCTACCAGTAGTCATTACTATTTTAAGGATAATGCACATTGACTAATCACAAGAGTAAAAGTACATGCTAAAGTTACTATAAAATTCTCTAGTTAATTCACACTCTAATCATGACTATATAATCTTAGAAGCAACAGAAAACGAGAAAATGTTTTTTTTGTTTGTTTCATTTCTTCTCTCATTTTATTAAAAACTCAAAACAAGTAAGAAACGAACAACTAAAAACACACATGCATATAAAAAAACTAATGCGTAAATGTAAAGGAAAAGAAATTTACTTCCCTTGGGTTGCCTCCCAAGAAATGACTTTGTTTAGGGTTGCTGGCTCGACTTCACACTTCTCCTCACATGATGAAATTATGATCTTCGGGTATTACAGTTTGAGCCACTTTCACATGAGGTAGTTTAGGATAGGGCCTTAGTCGATGATCATCCCCATTCAGCGTCTTCCTTATCTTCCAACTCTTGATCTCCACCGAGTCCCCGCACTCTGGAAAGATCTCGAATGTCTCTTCACCTTTTTCTTGTTCGTTCAATTTCTCTATCCTGCTAGGTAAAAGTAAAGAGTCAGTCTTAACAAAAAATCAAAACTCAGTATTTAACTCTGAGCTAACAAACAATTCCTTGAGTGATGCACCCAAAATTCTCAAGCTTCTCATCACTATGTAAGATCTCAGCACTAACATCTATGGGGTATACATCAGGTTGATATGACTTCTTCTTTTCAATTTTTGATTCTAGGCGTTTGATCTCTCTACCATCTTACCCATTTGGCTTGCCATGTTTTGGAGTCTAGATATTGTATCCATCATTTCCTATTGGAATTGTTGTATACCCTCTTGAAGTTGCTGCTGTATACTCTATTGAAATTGAAGAATGTTAGTAGCAATAGTCTCGATAATTTTATCTAGAGATATACCTAAGTTTTCCTAGCTCTCTATATTTTGGGCGCTAGACCATGTATCCTTCCAACATTGCCTTCCATTATACTGGAACTGTAGAATATTTTGCTTGGTTTGCTATATATTTTGTTGAATTTGCTGCATATCCTGTTGAAATTGAAGATGGTTAGCATTAGAAGTCTTGATAAAGTCATCTAGAGATGTACCTGAGTCGTAATAGGAAGCTTCTGGTCTCCACGAGAATTGTTGTGCATCTTGCAAATTATCATGGAAGTAATTTTGTTGATTATCCCATCCATAACTAAAGTTAGGTTGATCAGTCCAAACTTAGTTATAAGATTGGGAATATGAGTTAAAGAAAAAATTACTTTTGTCCATGAAATTTGCTTTTAATCACAAACACTAAACAAAAAATGAATAGATAAAAAAACTGAAAAGAAGGTAATTACAAACAAATATATACAAAACATCAATTAAAATCACAAACAAAAACTAAAACATCGCACTCTCTGGCAACGACGCCATAAATTGACAACGTATTGTAACATTAGTCAAAATAAACTAGACGAATATTGTAGTAGTAGTGAGTCTATGTCAATCCCATAGAGAATGTGTATAAAGTTTATGAAATAAAATTAATAAGTTTTAGCCTTTTTTTTGGGGGGGGGGGGGGTTGGTTTTAAAAAAATAAGAAAATAAAATAAAACTAACATAATGAAATCAAGTTAGAGATAACATAAGAAAAATGATGAAAGTGGTGAATTCGTTGGGAATTCGATTTTTTGGTTTAATCTCAGCCTACAACCTAATTAAACATTTTTAAATGATTTTTTGTTCTCAAACCTCTCTTAGAGACTATTAATTGTGGGTTAATAATTAACCTGAGTTTTCCCTTAGGTAGTGTTTAATCAAGATATGATTGTTAATTAAGCCTAACTACTGAATAACCTAGGATACAATCTCTAGATTCAATTGGGTAGTAGCATTACAAATTAGGAAAATTGATTAATTAAGGCAACAATCACATCGATGCATCATTTAACCTAGGTTATGTTATCCCTAACAATTACGAATGCTACACATGAATTTCAAATATAACAATTATGAATTATATCGAAATTCTAGCAATAGGTTTGTAAATAAACGATCCAATGAATACATTAAAATCATCTTTTCACAGTATCTAAATCCATACACATCAGATAACATAAACAATTTCTAAAGAGAGAAAGAAACAACATATACAAGGAAGGAATGCTTAACTGGGTTGTCAACGTCGGTATCACCTCTGACCTGATGTCAGGAAGCTACCCCTTCAGGGGTCTTCTTATGGTGGAGAGCTTACTTCCCTCTTCGTGCTCTCCCAAAGCTTCCAAAGCTCCCTCACGATTCAACCTAGGTGATACACCTCTCTTCTTTTCTCTTGGCTGAAACTCACATAAACTTTTCATATCTTTTGGTCACAAAAATGAAAAATTTTATACTAAAAACCTAGGTATGTCACACCGGTAAGCAACTTCTCATGGCTGTGAGAGGCTTCTCACGACTGTGAGAAGCTTTCTATCACTCTAAATGAATATGACCAGCTCCCCCAACTGTTGTCCACTGTCCTTTTCTTTTTTATATTTCAAATCTAAGTTAATTAAAGAGTAGGACAGGTGGCCTCCAACCTCTTACCGGCCCTCACACACTCGCGGTTTACACTCCATTATTTTTCAGCTCATGTTTTTCTCTTGTTTTTGTTTGCAATTGATACCTTGCTCTCCACCCACTTTTGGTTCTTCACAATTTTATGATGCTATCCATAAAATTCACGTTAAGATATCTTGCATGCATGCAAATCCACGCAAAATCTGTGCAACCATATGTGAGTGAGTGATGGTTTCTTTACTTCTTTATTTTCTTCTTTTGGATTGAATTTTCCATATTTTCTTCTAGTCCAAAAAATGTTATTTTGAAGAGCTTTTCTTGTCTTCTTCTTGTCTAATTTTCTTCTTCTTACTCCCTGAAGACCAGTGAATATTTATCTTCAAAAAATAGCCCAAATATCATGCTTTTGACTCTCTTTAACTTCTTTGCCTCTAAATTGTGCCTAAAATCACATATGAGTCAGTGAGTATCTTAAGGATTTTCATACCAATAATCACTAAGTGTTATGGAATAAATTCATAATCAATTAAGTACATATTAGAGGTACAACAATTTTTTTCAACAATTCTCGGTCCAATTTGGAATGAGAGATGTGAAGAATTTTGAGAGATAAAGACTTTTGTAGAGAGAAAGGAGAGGATTTGAGAGTTTGTTTCTAAAGAGAGAGAGTAAGAGAGTGTTATGGATGAGAAAAGTGAATATATAGGTAAGGGAGGAGAAAAGAGGGGTAAAATTGAAAAAAAATGGCATGAAAATCACGTGTCCTATACTACCCCAACTGCAGTTCACGATCATGACAGAAGATTAAAAAATGGGCACGATCGTGGCTAATGAGTCACGATCGTGACATAGAGAACTTCGCACTTCTTTGCTATTTTTAATTTTGATATGTGCTTAATTGATTATATATTTGTTCCATAACACTTAGTGATTAATGATATGAAAATGCTTAAGACATTCACTTGAGTTCATATTTGGTTTTACGTACAATTCAGAAGCAAAAAAGCTAAAGTAAGTCGAAAACACAATCTTTGAGCCATCTTTTTTAGATTCATACTCACTTGTCTCCATGGAACAAGAAGAAGAAGGATTAGAGCAAGAGGAGATAAGAAAATGCAATCAAGTGAAGAGTATACATTGTAGAAAATCAAGTGAAGTCACGAGAATGCAAGTCACGACTATGACATAAGTGTCATGGGCGTGACTAATTATGCACAGCCATGAAACAACATGTCATGGCCATGATTCACCTTGCATGGGCATGACTCAAGTATTCACGCCCTTGACTTAAAGTCGTGCCTATGATTCAACATGTCATAGCCGTGACTTTCACATATATGTTGCTTGAAAAATGGTTTTTAATATAAATAAAAATGTGATGGTAGAGAGGTTTATGAAATGTTTTGGTGTTTTCGTTTGGGAACTGAGAGGGCACATTGGAAGACTACAATAAAGAGGGAAATGGAAGCTCTCAACCATTGAGAGACCCATGGAGGGGTAGATGTCTCGACATCAGTTTGTAGGTACAATCGATGCCAACGACTGAGTTAATCATTTATTTCATTGTTTTTGTTCTTTATCTTATGTATTGACTTTGTTATTCTATGTTTAATGTTTGGGTCTTATGTAAGAACGATTGAATGATCTATTTGATTATTTTATGGAAGAACCCATTACTAGAATCTAATACAATATGTAATTGTTGTTTTTTCGATTCATATGTAGAGACTAATGGTTTGCAATCATTAAGGATTACATAACCTAGGTTAAATAATCTGAGCTTATATGATTTTTGCTTATATTGGTCTTTACTTTTCACTTATAAGGCAACTGTTTGATTAAACTTAGCGAGCATCTCCTTGGTTATCTGATAGCTAGGGTTAATTAATGAGCTCTTCTTAATTACCTATGACCTAAGGAAAAATTAGGATTAATAGAGCTTGTTGTCATCTATGACTAATAGTTCAAGGAGAGGTACAAGAACAATAAATCAATGATGTGACACCTCACTCCCGCTGGACCCGAACCCGATATCGATGGTGATATCCGAATTCGTGCCCCGCGAGGGTGGCGTGCCACATCACTAAACAGTCAAAGTCGGTATAAATTTTTTTTAAAACCATAAACATAAAGAACAGAAATTCGTTAACCAAAATATGTCACTTTAATTAATAACCATTTGATACAAACAATGAAATGAACAGAAACTTTTATTAGCCACTTGGGCCCATTTCAAATTACAAAATACAACCA
>JAOQMS010044325.1:0-10484 GCA_027563885.1 Erythroxylum longipes | reverse complement strand
TCTTTTGTTTTATTAATAATAAATATTTTCATTACAAAACTGTAACTGAAGAAGATAAAGTTATATGTAAATACACTAGCTTTCCAGGGCACTATATTTACATAACTCCAACAAGAAATTGGAAATGTATGAATTTGGCCCACTGAATTCTTTCAGCTAAGTTCTCTATGCTATCGCACAGTTCTAACCTATCAAGCCTTTCAAATCAAAATATTTAGGAACTACTATTTGTTTAGCATTTAGGGATGGAAGACAAATACCTTCCTCCTTTGTGTAGATTGGGAAGGGTGCTTCGAAGTATATTGCTCTGTTCTTTCTCTATCGTCCTAAAAATTGATTTCGTCCCAATGATTACTCCCATCTGGCTGATTGCTTAATGTGCAACATATTTGCTTGTGAATAGGTAGAGTTGGAAGAAAATTAGAAGTTTTAAATTTTTGTAGAGAGATGTGAGAGCGTTTGGAAGTTTCAAATCTAGAGAGATAAAGTGAAAGTGAAGTTAGAATTGAATATATAGGTGGTTGAAGGGTAAAATGGTAAAATTTTCTTTCAAATTTGCGTGTTTCCCTTTTCTTCCCAATCGTAGGCCACGATTATGGCCTGCAGTTTTCCCCCAATTTTTCATTTTTTCTTCTTTTGTTTTTATTCACATTTTTTTAAATCACTTCTTAATTCTTTTGTAGCCCTTTCACCTCTCTTTTGCTTACTTGATCGATCATTCAATTTATTTCGAAATCCTATTCCTTCTTAATTTGATTTGGAAACAAAATAATCCTAACTACAGAATTCAAACTTTCTAACAAAAACAATCAAAGGAAATAAAATTCCATGGGTTGCCTACTATGCAGTGCTTCTTTTAATATCAGTAGCTCGACGCTCTATCATTAGATACTCAGCCGAGATCAATTATGAGCTACTTGCTTCCACCCTTTTCGTTCAATATTAGTTTTGTAACCTATAAGTAAGCTACAAATTGCAACATAATCAGAAGGATGATGTTGATAACATTATGAAAACCAATTAGGCTTAATAATGTCCTTCTTTCAAGTGAACTATCAACAAAACAAGGAATAACAAAACCCCTTAAATCTTCCATTGAATCCAATAGTTTGTCGTGTATGAAAGTGAGTTGCTCTCTTGCTTACTTAATCACCTTCATCTCCTCTGAGTCTTTCGCTTCACGAACAGAGACTTTCATAGCTTCTTCGAACCCGATTTCTGTTGTCATCTGTTCTTCGTCCTCTTATTCTTTAGAAGATTCAAACACATCAATTATCCTAAATGGGCTATTCTTCTTTAGATTCTTTAATACATCATTCATGTTGAATGTCACTTGGCCATCATTAATCCAAAGGATAAAATTCTTTCAGTGGACATCTACCCAAGATTTTTCAATGTTCACATATGGTCTATCAAGAATTTGTGAATAAAAGGGAGGGTTGGCATTCTTTTCTTCATCCTCTTTCTTGATTCCTTGATCTTCTATAAGGTCAGGTTTAGCTTGATTTGATGTGGGTTCTTTTAGCTCTATCCCATTCCTAAGTGTGATAACCTGACATGGCTATATTGAATTTACTTTCATGCGGAGCAAATAGTTTCCCACACTTTACTTACAAAATTTCCTAAAAAGCTAGCCTATTCGAACCTCTAGATTTTGAATAGAAGAGGCGTGATTTTCTACTACTTGCTTAAACTTCTCTTCCAATCTCTTCTAGTTCTCTTCCATATCTGTGAGCTTATTCATGATTTTGTCCATCTTGGAATCCCACGAACTAGATTCATCTTGTTGAAATTCAAATAGGTCTTGACGTCCCATATAAGTACTTGCATTGTTGGACCAATAGAAATCGGGGTGGTTCTGCCACCGAAGCGTACATGTTCCAATAAGGATCATTACTTCCCCAACCATATTGTGTTTCATTGTAATTCATAAAAGTTCCTTGCTCCCTATAATATCTATCCTCCATCATTGTTCTTTCCATTCCTTCTTGGCATGTAGCTCTTTAAATCTCTCCTTTCTCATTTTAAGATGTTTTGATATTTCTATACTTAACGCCCTAAACTTCTTTCTTTATTCTTTTTAATTACTTCAAATGAAAGATAGTGAAAAAACCTTAGACTAAAGAACTAAACTAATCGTCTCCCCGGTAATGGCATCAAAAAACTTGATCGCAAGTTTCCGATATGAAAAACTTTAAAAATTTAACCTCGATATTCTGCAAGCGCACAGATCATTCACGTAGTACCTAAGGTGTCGATTCCACAAGGAGGGTTAATCTAATCTTAAAATCTATGGTCGAAAACAATTCGCAATAACTCAAAATGAACAAAACTAAAGCAAGAAATTATTTTAATCATGCAATCAATTCCAAGAATCAAACTCGAAAATATAAACAAAATAACAAATGCAACACCCAATCAGGAATCAACCTAAGAACTACCAATTAAGAGAAAGGGAAATTTTATCCAACCTTAATGAAAACCTAACTAATTGTGTATTACTATATTAGTTCTAGACAGTCCTAGGGTTGATTACTCTCGAGTTATAACGATTAACCCTAATTTATAAAACCTAATCAGATTATAGGAATTGCAATCTCTCAATTCACAATCTATCCAAAACTTAAATTAGATCTGAAGTTGTCCAAAAACCACCGAAAACCTATGAAAGATCTCTCTTGGCAAAAATTTATCGATTTGATTTAACTCTTGTTCTATTAAATTGCCTAACTCTCGTTAGACCAATTCAATGATTTTTCACTCGATTCACCCTCTCAGTTTATCACCGAATTATGCAATTACAGAATTTAAATCACAAGAAATCCAATAAAAACACAACAATCAAATTTCATTAATATCAAAGATAAAATAACCCAAAAGTGAGTTTAGAGAATACTTAACATTCAACAATTTTATCATCAACGACTATCTCAAATTCTATACAATCATAAAATTGAAACTAAATTGGAAATCAACTCAGAATGGATGACAAAGGCAGCAACGGCAAGAAACCTCCTGTTTTGGGAAGTACTTCACGTAGGCTTCTTCTCCACATCTCTCTTCTTTCGTTTCTTTCTCAATCTCTCGATAAAACTCTCTAGGGTTTCAAAATTTTGTCTGATCCAAAAGCTCCACAATTTGTGTTCTTCTTGTTCTTTAAAAAGGTCCGAAAAATCTCTCGAAACTTGACGTTTTCTCTTGTTTGTGCTTCTGCCCGATGCAGGCCACGATCGTGGCCTGTATCTAACCCTTTCTGCGATCATAGTAATCAGGCCACGATCGTGGGATTGTCACGATCGTGGCCCATATGCCACGATCGTGGGCTAGCTCCCATGCTTCTGTCATGATCGTAGGCTATTGTGCCACGATCGTGGGCTGTTGTTTCTGTCCGAAAGTCTCTAAAACTTCTCCGTTCTTCAATGTTGAGCCTGAAACACTAACAAACACATCAAGGTACCTTAAAAACATAATATTTAAGCTCAAAGACTTCGACTAAAAACACTTAAACACACAAATTAACACAGTTCTAACCTAAACATATACTAAACACTCAAATTAACACTAAGTACATAACAAACTAAGCCCTAAAATATGATGCAATTCATACCTATCAATAGACACTGATATGCATTTTGCTTGTGAAATGGAACCTTTGGATAAGGCTTATTTAAGCAAGATCGAGGTACTTAAGCATTAAAGGACAACATTTCAATTTATACCACGTTATCGCTCCGAGAGAGGTTAATCATTAACACAATAAGAGGATAGTAACGTTCCACCACCTTTGTATCTTCTGTCTCCACCAATTCGACATGAGTATCATTTTTAACTGGGAAGACTGAAACGCACAATTTCTAAAATTGAGAAGAATTTGGGTGTTCTACTCCAAATCATGGGCTTTATAGCTCTATATCCACCAACACCATAATACATCTCCTTTCAGTTGCTGACAACTTAGGGGAGTCTTCTATTCTATAATTTATTTTTATTTTTTGTGATATATGAGTATCTTATGCATACATTGATAACAATGTATGATTTAGGTATGGGGGAGAGAGCATTTATATTATGATCAACTTTGTGATTTTTGCTTGGACTTATGATACTATGATTCATATATTGATTATTCTTCATGATAACCTCATAATTATCTAATTTTTGCTTTTGAATCATCCTTAAGTTAGGGTACATTTTTGGTTTAACAAATAATACATGAAAAAGACAAGCATGATTGGTATTTTCATTAAATTATTTTATCTCATTGTTTTTGTTGGATAAAAGTGTGCAAGATTTGATGTATTTTTTATACGTACATGAGGTTTGAGCTTGAAGGCATTCATCACATTTGTGTTCATAAATATCTTTTTGATGTGTGTTATCAAAAATAACTTATTTATGCTAGAACTTGCTATTGAATACATGTTAAGACCACATTTTTTGATGAATTTATGTATTAAGATGACAAGAGTACTTAGGATAATCATTTTTGACCTAAACAAGCCTACCTTATAATCATTTTTTATGTAAACAAGCCTACCTTAATTTTTATCTCTAGAAAACCAATTTGAGCCTTATCCTTTCTTTTCTTGCATAATAACCTTGTTACAAGCCACTTTTACCCTTCTTGTTGTTAATATCCTTAATGATTTTGAACCCTTAAATTGAAGGAATTGTATCAAGCTTATTTGCATAGGATTTTGACTATTTCTATGAAAAGTAAATTAGTTTATTCAAGTTGCATTATTTTCATTTTTCATTTTTTATAGTTTGGGGGAGAAGTTTAAAAAAAAGGATCTCCTCTTTCATGTTCTTATTTAGAAAAAAGAAAAAAAGAAAGAAAAGAAGAAAAGACGGAGGTAAAAAAAAAGGAGACTAAAAAAAGATGTTATTTGAATCAAATGAGTTTTGGATTGATTTAAGTTAACACTTGTGTGGATTTGTATGATTCCTTTCAATTTACTTAACCAAAAACCTTCTTTTTGGCATAACTTACGTAATCCACATCACAACTCTTATCAAGTCCCTTTGATTTATGTATTAAGTTCATTTTTATTAAGTGGCAGAGATATGATTCTTAAGCAAGCATATGGAAATAACTCGCTATGCTTTAATTTGAGAACTTAATGAACCATAAACACTTTAAGCTTATAAAGTGAAATCCATGAGAGGATGTCAAGTCTTAGTTTATTTGATTTTGATGGAATTGATGAGATGCTATGTTTTAATTCTAACAATTTGTCCTGTGAGTGCTTATTCTCTCGATTTTAATTTTAACTTAAACCTTTAATGTAAATTAGCTTTTGGATATTTATGGATAACAAGAAAGAAGATGAAAGGTTGTTATGAAGATGATTGATGTATTGAATTATGTATGCTTGAGAACAAGCATGAGTCCAGCGTGGGAGAATTTGATAAGATGTTATTTGATATATTAATTGAAATTATCTCTTTTGTTTTGGATTTATTTTGGTGCTTAAATAAAAAAATTAATGTTTGTTTTGTCTTAGGAGATGAAAAGTAGAGATTGCATCAAATTGGGGAATTATTAATGAAAATAATGAATTTTGGAAAAAGTAGACAAATCACGCCTAATGCCAAATTCACTTGAAGACTTAGAGTTTAATTAGGAACTTCTTTCAATGCCTTTTAAGTAGGGATTGGGACTTTTTTAAGATAGGATTAGACTAGGTTTAAAGTAGGAAAATAATTTTAAAAAATTTCTTCCACCTCTCTCTGTATTCTTTTTTCGTTTTCTTCTTAGTTTTCTCTTAAACTTTCATCTTTCTTCTATCTTTGGAAACTTAAGCCATGTGTAGCTAAACTCAATTATTCTGATTCAAGGGGATTCACAACTCTATTTGGAACCCTATGAAGTATTATTCTAAAATTTTATTAATATTTTAATTAAATTATTTATTGTTATGAGTTCTTATTCCATGAATAATTAATATTGATTGATCTGATAAATTAATTTGATGTTGATTATTTTATAGTTATCCATGAATTTAGTGATTCGTAATTTTCATGAAGGATTGGTACAAGTAGCAAATAGGTTATTTATGAACTTGCTTATTTAACTTATGAAAAATAAGAAACTAAGTTGAATAGCTGCAGCTATCTTGATTGTTTAATTTAGGGTTTAATCTTTTCCACTAAGCTTATTGTTATCATTTAATTGATATGGAATGTTATCATACTCAGTCAATTGATGGTAAGTTTTGCTTTGGATATTGGATTTAAACCAACTAATTTAAAAAAATTTAAGACTTATTATAGCTATCCTAATATGTTTCAGACTAACTACTTGAATTGTGACAATAATTCTTTTTAGACCAATTATCAATGTTATAACTAGATGAGTTCTTTCCCTTAAATCGGATTTAAATATTCTTGAATTTGTCTCTTTTATATTCAATTGATTTATTTTTATTTCTTGTTAATTTTATTTAATTAATTAATTAATCAAACCTCCCACTTTATTTTATTAATTGAAATTGTGAAACTAGTGTTTAGTTCTTTTGAGATTCGACCTAGTTCCACGACTAGTACAAGACGTTAGAGAATTGGAATCAATTTGAGGGCTTCGACAACTGGATCATCCTCTAACAATTTTATTTTAGCTCTTGATATCTTAAAGATGAATTATGCTTCAGTAAACAATCGATGATGAGGCTGACCAAAGCATATGAATGGTTTTCGAAATGTTTATTTTTGTATAATAGCATTCATATGGAAAAGAAGCTCGAGGGAGATAAGTGCCATTATTGGGTTAAGAGGAGTTGGACTAATTAATAAGACCATTAAAAATGATTATTTTCAATATTAATTCCCATGTGTGAATTTTGATTATTGATTCTTTCTTAAAGATTAGCTTATCATTTGTTTTCAAATGATCTTTGGTGAACCTAAAGCATGAATGAATCAAAATGCACTACATAAGGTGTAGTTAGAAGGATTGAGCTAACAATAACATTTTTTAGGGTTAAGCATAGGCATATTCAGTGAAAATTACAACTTCCAGACTTTGAATTTGTAAGAAAAATGTCTCAAAAGTTATTTAAAGCTTATCTTGGCTAAGTATGGGTAGTAATTAAATAAGTTATGATTTATGGAAGCCAAAGAATTACAGCAAAAATATCTCAACATCAACAAAACATGGGATTAAAGTGCCTATAAATAAAAGCAAAGTGAAGGAGGAAAGGCATTAATTATAAATTTTCCATCCTCATAAGTCATCTTTCCATAAAATTATCTTTTCCTCTCTTTAGTAGATATTAAAGTAGTTTTTCTTCACTAGATGTTAGTAATAGTTATGGAAATTTTTGGCTAATCTTCTTTATCTAGGTTGAAGGGAGTTGAAGCCTCTAGAACATCATAAACTGGGAGAAAATTGAGTCTTATTATTTTCATTCATTTGTATATTGGATTGTTTTTCAGTGCTTTTGCTTTAAGATTAGTTTTAATTTATTCCCAGTGTGTACAATTAATTTATTGATTGAAATAATCATATGCTAGATTAAATATTAAATACCCAAAAGTTCAATTCTTTTAATCTTTATCAAAAACTAACATTTTTTGATTTGCTACTTTAGAAATTATTAACTTTTAGGAAAAGCATTGAACTAGATTAAATACAACCATAGATGTTGTGTTACCTTACTTTAAAGAATACTACATGTGATGGCACTCCTGAATGATCCTAGTGTAAAGAATACTACATGTGAGTTCATCTAATTTATAAACTCAACAAGACCATAATTTTCTTATAATGACTTAACAAGTTCTCCATAATAAACAAAAGTTAGTTCACTGTTGATCCATGAAAATATATCCAATATGTCTTCTTCAAGGTGTATTATGGCAATATCGACCTTAACTTCATCTAAGGTTTGGTAGTAAAAAAAATATTTCTCCACCTAGAGGATCCAACCATGGGGTTTGCCACTTTCAATCTTAAAAATTCCATCTTTGTTTGTGTATGCAAAGTCAGACTCCCTCACCCCCACAAACTATCAACATCTTCTTCTTTAACTTCTAGCCAAAAAGATCCTTGTGGCTTACGAGAATCTAAGGAAAACTCTTCTTTGTCTGGCCTTTATTAGTTGTTGTTAGAATAGACTGACTAGCGAAGCACCAAAGTATTAACCTTAAGTGTCACTACCTCTTTAGCTAGTTTACTTATAGCTTCAAGTTGGGAGGCAATAAATGCAAATTTTATCATTATAGGATCAAAATTTGGTGATGGGGGTTATGGGATGGTGTTTTGTGGATTGGTGTGAGATTTTTATATTTTGGGTTAGAGGGCAAAGGAATGTGTGAAAATCATTATAGATCAAACTACTCTAATATCAAACCAAAAATTATATGAATATTATATAAAATCAAATGGAGTGAAAATCATAATGAAAAAAGATAATATTTATTAGTTGTAAAAATTTTTGATACAAATACAACTAATAAACAAATCAAATTTGAGAGGATAAATCTTCAATTTGAAATTCAATTAAAAATCATATAAATACAAAAATAATCCCTATGTATATATTTAGGGCAGTTATTCTAGAGTACTTTTTGCTAACAAACATACCTAAGTTTTAAAAGCATGAGATAAAGAATGAAATGGTAAAAGTTGAGTTGTGGAGATTTTGTAGGTAGTTATAGAGGAACTCGAAAGTTTTATTCAGCCACATTTAAAGTCATGTAGAACAAACAATTGGCCTAACCAATTGGAATTAGTCTAATTCCTTATCATGTACTCTTAACTTTTTCCTACTTTTCCCTCAAACAAGCTAAAAAAAAGTGGAATTGTATCTCTTTGATAAGTTTTATTTGGATTTCTACATTTGTTTATAATATGGATGGTTAATAATGTTATGAATATCATACTGATTTTGGTATCGAATTTAGTTTTGGTACGATATAATGCTAATATCAATCAATATTGGATATCATTTTAGGTAATTTTTTAAAATTACAAATAATCCTTAAAATTTTTGAAATTACAAAATTGTCCCTCAATATACAATGCTATATAATTTTTAGTTTTATATCAATCATGTCTCCAAAAATCATAATAATATAATTTTTGAAATAATAACTATCTATTTATTTCTATTAATATTAATTTTCATATATTTCACATATTAATAATAACCATAATTAATATATAAAAATCATCTAATTATCATACAGATATAAGACTAGGAATAATGAAAAGTACTTAAAATATTTCAATTTTTCATCATATAATAAAGAATAATTACATCAAAACATTATGTAGAAAGAATAATATAGGTCTACAACTCCATAAGCATTACAATATAATTTCATGTCGAGGAACATAACCAAGTAGAAGTAAAACCTGAAATAAAAAAACTTACAATTAAAAGTTTTATATTTATATTGCATATATAGAGTTTAACATATACATCAAATATGAATGAAATTAAAAGAAAAGAGAACAAATGAAAAACTAGAACTTCATTAAATGAAATATCTACTTAAATCGCGTTAACCTCAATTTTTATTTAGTACAAAGTCTTCATCATTGAGAGGGTCTCATCACCACCATCGTTCAAATTCATTGCACTAAATTACATGCTAATATTTTCTCATCCATGATTATCTTACGAATCATCCTCATCTATGAAGCTTAGTTCCTCAAAAACATAATCACAATTTTTATTCAGTATAAAATCTTTATCATTGAGAGGGTCCCATCAGTACCATCGTTCAAATTCATTGCACTAAATTACATTTCAATATTTTTATCATCCATGATTATCTTACGAATGATTCTCATCTATGAAACTTAGTTCCCCATAAACACAATTGTTAAAAGATTGACATATTTAAGATAAATTGGATTTATATAACTACTTGTTCTATTAAAAGTCCTAGTAAATAAATAAAATTAAATTATTAAAAAATCATAAGAAATTATATTCAACTTAATAATGATAATAATATATCTTTCTTAAAGCTTTAAACTGTATGAAATAAAGACCAAATTGTTTCCGATTTATTTATTTTTAGAATGGATGTATTTAAATGTGCACAAATTCCTTTCACACCTAATTGCACTCAAACATTGACTTAGAATTCAAATTGCAAACCTTTGCAATTTCGAAAAACTACTTTTAAATTAGTCCCATCAAGTAGCTTTAACACAAAAAAGTAATTTTATAAACAAAATAAATTGATGATTAATTTCAAACAAATAAGGATGGTGAATAAATATATACATGGATCAAGTTTTTCTCTTTGAAAAATTACAATGGGTGTTCACTCAAGGTTACAGGCTCTAAGTTTCAATATTTTTAATCTTGGTAATTACCGCAAGCGCACGAATTGTTCGCATAGTACCTAAGGTGTCGATCCCACGAGGAAGATAACTTGTTAGGCCTCGAATTTTTTTATTTTTAGTAAACATGATTTGAATGAATTTTGGTATTGTTAGATAAATTATTTTGATTAAGGTTAAC
>JAOQMS010044324.1:0-10484 GCA_027563885.1 Erythroxylum longipes | reverse complement strand
GGGGGGGTTCTACAGAAATTGAAGGAACATGCTGAAAAAAATAAATTATAAGAAAAGAAAAGCAACAAAAAGAAAATAAAAAAGAAAAACTGGCATCTAAATGGTGTTTTTTAAAAGTTAGGCATGTTCACTTCAGATTCCAAGGTGAAAGAATGATGGAAGATTTTAATAATAGAGTTGGTAATCCTAAGTATTGTGGTTCTTAGGCAATTTCTCAGTAAATTTTTCCAATGATGATTGTAATATTTGTAGTTTCTATTCTACTAATTATTGAATGTTTGAATTCCTATCCTTTCTTTCTTATCCTACTTTACACCTTGGGCCTCATTACAACTAAAGGAATAAAGACCTTTTTGATTCATGGATATGCCATAAATGGGAGTAGTGGAGAAGTGGAAAAGATGCAAGCTTATGGTAAGAGACATGCATTAGAAGATGATTGAGAGTCACCCTTAAACACTTATGTGTGAAAGTGAATGTTTTATGAGATATTTCATTCATAGCATGTGATTTTGATTAATTGAAGCATTATGATGTCTTATTGTTGCTTAGTTTGTGATCTAACTTATGAAGTATTACGTGGCCTTATGTCTATATTTCAAATCTTACCTATAATGGTTTCAACTTATTGGATTGAGCTATGATGATGATTAGGTGTCGAATGATGGAAAGAAAATGTTTATAGGTATCGTTCATTTTAAGTAGACCCTCAGGAGACTATAACTCCTCCATTGTGGACATATAATGGTTTAAAGACTTGTGGCATATGCTAAATGCCACCGTACACTTACGAAAGTGGAATCAATACCTTGTTTGCAGATTTAGTAGTTATTTTTCTTTTATTTTTGCTTGGGGACAAGCAATAGTTCAAGTGTGGGGGAATTTGATAAGTCAAATTATTTATATATGATTTTAGGATGAATTGGAACTAATTTGACTTATCTATATGTGAATTTTGAGCTTTATTTGGTTAATTCTCACACATTTCAACTTTATTACTTAATAGGTGCAAACGGATAGATTTTGGGGCAAGAGGCATAACTTTTGTTATGGATGTTAGATTAAGGCCATTCAAGTACGCTTTTGAAGAGGACCCTAAGTCTGTAGCTTTCGTGAAGACCCCAAGGAGAGATGTTGCCATCAAAAGGGTCAAAATTGCACATTTTTGTAGATACCTAGTGTATGTCCACCCAACGGACATAATGTCCCTCCAAACAGACATGAGCAGAGATGGAAAGCTGGAAAACCCAAGAAACTCCGCCCAGCAGATGTGTAGTCCTCCTAACGGAATTTTGCTGGCCAAATTCACACTGAAAGACAAACAATGTCCTCCCAATGGACATAAGGTCTGCCTAACGAACATTTGCTGGCCAAATTTGCTTCGGAAGATAGAAAATGTCTGCCCAACAGAATTAAGGTCCGGTTAACGGACTTTGACTGCATTGTTATGATCTTTATTCCCCTGTTTAGAAAAAAGTAGGTTTCTTTAAGCCCAAAACACTATAAATACTCATTTTTAAAACCAAAAGAGGGGGTTTTGCACTAAAAATGAGGCTGCACATAAGGAGGCACCCAAAAGAGGCAAAGAAGAAGATCAAGGAGGATTGAATCAAGCATTGGAAGCAATCTTGTTTTGTGTTCTCTCAATCTTCTCTCTACTCTTTCTTGGATGTTGGTTGTCTTTATTTGTTTAGATTCTTTTATCATGTTCTTGAAGTAAACCCCATTTAGGGTTAGGGATGTAGCCTACTTTGGGGGATTGATTTATATTTTATGGATTGATTAGTGTTGAATTAAAGTTCTTGGGTTATTTTTATCTTTCTTGAATTGCATTGTTGTTTCTATACTTGATCACCATAGATGCAATCTTAGGAATTATATGATGAACTGAGAGGTGAAGTATGATTTGTGCATTAGGAAGATAAACACATTAGATTTAGAGATAGAGATATCCTAAACTAGTCTAATAACTTGTGATCGCTTGTTCTTAATGAATTTGATTAGTTAGGTTTCGCATTGAGAGATGGTAATCAACTAGTTAAGTATTCTTATATGTATTGAGAGAGAATATAAGTAAATTTGTGCAATTATTATTATAACCTATCATTCAATCAAATCCATAATTTATCGATCATTCTTTTAAATTGGTTAACCCCAAAGCCCTAAGTCTAAATCATCAGATTTACCTTTTTTGTTTATTTACAGTCTTTATAATTTATTGTTTGCTCTAATCTAATCATCTTTTAAATTTCTTGTTATTTTAGTTCAAGTAATTAGGAATAATTCAGTAGTGAGTATCTTAGTCCTTGTGGGAGACGACCTTGGAATACTTGATTTGTAGGTACTAGGAACGATTCTGTGTGCTTGTAGATTTTGTCCACCAGTTCCTTGTAAACCTCCCAAAACATTATTTTACAAGCTATATGGAGTTCTGGAGTTCACTTGCCTATTCTTTAAGTCTTTATTATAAGTATGGGTAGGAACATAAACCCTCACAATAAATGTCTTTTCTCCTTTCTAACTTCAATAAATTCTCTAATTATAAATTAGAACAAAAGTTGCCTTCGTTTGTTTTTGAATAAATTTTAACTTAATTTTATATGAATTTAGGATAGAAAATCATATTACAATAACCTTGAATTGCCTAAGACTCTCAAAATTCATTCCTAATTCAAATTTGATAGTTTTATGGCCCACATTTGAGTTATAACGTTTTTTTAATTCTTTCTAACTTTCACATAACAATTAATATCATCAACATCACTAGATACTAGGGAGGACAACTTCTTATTTGAGTTGTAGTACTTAGAATGAAGCTCATAAGTTTCTTGTTCCACTACTACTATACCAATATTAATTTCAAAATCATTATGGATTACTCTTTTATACTTCTCATTAACATTATGACCATATTTAACCTTTTTAGCATAATGCTTAGAATTCTCCCTAGCTTTCAAATTTCCTTCATCAACATAGAATAATTCATTGGAATATAGTTCATCATCAGTGCAATTAGTGCCTACATGGGTATATTCATGATTAGGTTCATCATTTAATCTTGAACTATCATTCTCTTTTACTTTTGTATGTTTTCCTTTACCTAAATCATTCACTATACTATCCTCCTTTTCATTCCCATGATTAAAATATACTTCTACTTCATTAATTCCTAATATTTCCATCTTATTCATTATTTCTAACAATTCATAGTCATATGTTAAAGTTACTATAATTGTTAGACTATAGAGTATAAGAATTTAGGGTCCTTTAAACTATCAAAAACTGAGTTGATGAAATTTATAACTAACCTTTTTCACATTGGAATGATTATTCATTTTAGGAACTCCCTATAGCTCTAACATTTCCATTTACTTAGTCTTAAGTTTCTCCTCCACTTTTATATTGTCTCCAATATAGTTGAGCTTAGGAGTTGAAGCCTAGAAATTACTATAAAAAACTTTATGTTATCTCTACCACATAATATGTAAAATGTTAAGTCACACCTTATTTGAACATAAGAAATTTATGATTAGCTATCTAAAAGTAAAAATGAATGTTGAAACAACTTTAAAATGCATAATGGGACATACATTATACTGAAAATTTTTAATTCATAAGTTTGAGAACATAAAGAAACAAGATTTTTAGAGGAATATAATTAACGTTAACAAAAATTGAGCTTAATACATTTAAATTATGTATAATAGGTTTTGTGTACAATACTAGAACTATTAAAATATTAACAATTATCTTGGGTTCAAAACTTATAAAAATGAGGGTGCGAATATTTCATGCATTGATGAAGGACTTAGAAAAAGTAATGAAAATGTCAAATACAACATACCTCATATGAAATAAGCTCCAAGTCTTTCTTACATGTACAAAGTCGAAATGCAGTTGAAGTATAAGAATTTTAATTTTATTGATTTTTTAATTGGAGATTTTGGATTTTTGAAAAATGAGAGATAATTGTTTAAAAAGAGAATATTATGATCATTTATAAAAAACTAAGTTGAGTGGAGGTGTCATGTTGGTAAAAATAGATATATTCTAAATTTGTTTTTAGAAATTGAATTTGCATTAACTATAGATAAAACTAATACCACTTGACAATGAGTTCTAAAATAAGAAGATATATATAGGAACAAAAGAGTCAGAAATGAAGTTAGTAGTGTATCCTGAGAAGCCACAGTAAAGATTCCACCTAAGTTTCATGTCGGGGGAAAGAGAATAAATAAGATTTTTAGCACTTAAGGCTGCTCTAATCCAATTAACTATCATGTCAGCTACTTGATATTTCCCCTCCTCATGATTAGTAAATAAACGAGCGTTACATTCTTTCCAAAGAAAGTATATAGAAGTAGTGCAGGTAGCTTTAACAGGAATAGCAGTAGGCCTTCCATGTTGAGAGTTCTTGATGGCCCAATTAAGAGATTGTTCCCAAGAATAATAATATTCATGAATATATATCAGGTGAAAAATTCTACTCCAAACTACTTTAGAGTAACTGCAGAGAAAAAAGACATGAGCTCGATCCTCTATTTTCACTTTACATAAGACACAAATTGTATCAGTAGTGCTATGCCATTGATTCTTAGTCCCAAGTATGTTCTTAATCACAAGCCAAGAAATAAAAGAGGCTTTTAGGTGGATAGAATTTTGCAATAAAAGCGTTAACCAAGGTACCTCCTTTAGACCCCTAACGAGTAGCTGATGAAAAGATTTATTGAAGAATGTACCACCCGGATCAATAGACCAACTTATAGAATCATCATTCAATACATTAACCTGTTGGGGGTAGGAATTAGGCAAGATTTTCAAAACCTCGGAAACTTCCACACCAATGACCATTGCAAAGTAAAGATGAAACCTTTAGATTGAGACGAATTCTGTTTCTCAAGTGCTAAATTTGAGTGTTACGGATAAATGGACTCGAGTCAACCCAGTTATCATACCAAAGCCAAGTCTTAGCACCATTGCCAACCTTGTGTTTAATATAAAGATAAACCAAGTCTTTCAGCTTCATCATATTGATAAGTAGCTATAAGAACTCCCTTCTATAAGGAGCTTGCCAAAAATTTAGATTTTTTATGTGAAACTCATGGATCTATTTAACCCATAATGCATTATGACGAGTGTATAACCTCTAGAGCCTCTTGCATATTAAAACTTTACGCATGGTATAGATAGAAACAATCCCCAAGCCCCCAAATTTCTTAGAAATAACAATCTCACTCCATTTAACCTTGGCATTCAGTGAGTTCTCAAATCTACTAGTCCATAGGAATGCTTTTAGAATTTTGTCGACTTCCTTAAGTACTTTCCTAGGTAAGGCTATATGAGCATTCCAGTAGTTATAAAAGCTACTTAAGACATATATAACAATAGTAATTTGGGCAGTATAAGATAGAAAATTGTTTTGACATGCATTCACTAGTGCCTTAATTCTTTTAAGAAGGGGGAGATAGTCATTAAATTTGGGCTTAGAGGTAGTGATAGGAATACCCAAGTAGGAGAAAGAAACAGATTACACATTCAGCCCAACTAGACACTAAACTTCAGTAAGATTTCTCACTTCAGCAAAGAGGTACAGACAAATTTTAGCAAAGTTAAGTTTCAAACCTGACCAATCTGTAAATAGCTCCAATGTATGAATCATTATGGTAATCGACTGTGAATCAGAACCATAAAGGATCAAAATTTGCATACAAAAAATGCATGAGATTGAGACTTTTACATTTATAATGAAATTGGAGGTTCCGATTGCAAGATATCAACTTAGATGTGAGTCGAGAAAAGCCTTCCCTTACAAGAATAAACAAATAAGGCGACAAAGGATCTTCTTGGCGAATTCCTTTAGCAATCTTAAGAGGCTTACTTGGAACCCCATTCACCAGAATACTCAGATAAGGAGTTTAAATGTATGTCATGATCCATTCTATAAATTTAGAAGGCAACTGCAAGGCTTCAAGACAAACTTGCACAAACCTCCAACTCACAGTATCAAAATATTTTTAAAAATCAACTTTAATTAAGCAACTTTTAAGTTTCTTGCCTATATTATACTCTTTCAGTAGATCTTGTAGAAGAAGAATGTTATCCCCAATATTTTTGTTCAGGGATGAAAGCCCTTTAGGCTATGTTAATGATGCCAGAAATAGCCTTCTTAAGTCGTCCAGCTAGAATTTTGGAGATCACTTTATAAATAGTATTGCAACAGGAGATAGGTTGAAAATCATTCACACTTTGAGGGTTCCTTCTTTTAGGCACCAAGCAGATGTAGGTATGATTCAATGCATGAAGCATTTTGCAAGAAGAAAAGAATTACACCACAGCCTCAGTGAAAAGCTTACCAGTAATGTTTCAAGTATGTTGGAAAAAGAGAGTAGTGAAGCCATCTGGACTTGGAGCTTTGGAAGATTTCAAATTGAATAATACTCTCTTAACGTTATGCTTTGTTATAGGAGACACCAACATATCTTTAGTACTTTGATCAATCGAACATTCAAACATCCTCCTCACATTCGGACTAGGCATAAAGCAGGTATCTATCCCTATAAGATTAAGAAAATGATTACGAGCCAATTCTTATAATTGTATCAGGTCTGAATAGCTCTATCGCCAGCTATCTCAGAGCATAGAAATTTTGTTATTATTTTGTCGAGCTTGTAAAGAGGAGTGAAAGAACTTAGAATTAGAGTCCCTATCCATTAACCAATCCACTTGGGATTTCTGTTGAAGAGTAGGTGTCTGAAGTTTAAAAGCTGAGGTGCACTCTTGAAGGCAAAGCACTTCTACATTCCTAAGCTCTAGATTGTGAGGATCATTATAACAGGTAGTTTGTGCTAGAATAAGTTTCTCTTTTAAAGATATGAGGCTAAGGTTTTGGTTTGACATGAAACCTTTAAGGGCTTCCTTTAACAATTTAAGCTTCTGCAGTAACTGAAATGATTTAAAACCAACAATGTCATTACCCCAACATTGACTCACTAGATTAGAAAAACCAGCTCTCTAGATTAATCCATTGAAGAAACGGAAAGATGTAGCCACTTTCCTACAGTCCTCTCGCATATGTATCAACATATATGAATGATCTAACAATAGATTCTCCTAAAAATTTACATAGGAATTAGAGAACTGTGTCAACCATAAAGAATTAACTAGACATCTATCTAGCTTCTTACGGATAAACAAACTTCCTTGTTGATTATTGGACTAAATAAGTAACCTCCCAGTAAATCTGAGGTCCACCAAGTCCATCCTATTTAAGAAATCGGACAATTCTTTGGTCAATCCTAGATTAAACTGGCGACCTCCCTCAATTTAGTAGAGTTAAGCGAGCAATTATAATCTCCCACCACAAGCCAAGGTTGAACAATTATAATTTCCCACCACAAGCCAAGGTTGAGATATTCAAAGCTGAATATTTTTCCAAGTCCCTCTAGAGTTGATTTCTTTGAAATCCAAAATTTGAAGCATACACAAGAGTCAATTGAAAAGTTGAGGTAAGACCATGTAATTTACATTGAAGATGAATGAGCTGATCGATATTTTCCATCACTTGAACTCCAATCAGTTCCTTATTAAAGAGACAGATAATTTTGCCATTATGGTGTGATTGATGGTTGGAGATTAACTCCCAATTAGCTCCTAAAAGCTTTGAACCAACAAGGGAGAGTGGTTTTTTTTTTAATTGTTTCCAAAAGGTTTATGACACAAGGCTTCCTATCCTGCACCATCTCCTTCACCAATGACTTTTTAAGAGGGTCATTAAACCCCCTTAGATTCCACACAAAGACTGCCTTGAATGGGAGAAGATCCCAAATACTTGGGGTTTTGTTTTCTTTTTCTCGCTGATTTACGTTTAGCATTTTTAGGCTGCATTTGGAAATCATCCTGAACTCTAGGAAAATTACCTCAAGTGGAGTAGAGCGAGTTTCCATATCATCAGTATCCATACATTGGAAGATAGTGTCGTAGTGTTAAAGAACACATTTAGCATCTGAATTTACCCGTGGTGTAAATTCTAAACTTGTTTTGTATGATTTGTACATTTTGCTAATAAATTCTTAAGTTAATAATATAATTAAAAGTATATATTTCGTAATCTTTTGAACAATTGTCCCTTTTCAGTTCGAATCACATAAATGTACTCTATATTAAGTTAAATCGTACGAATATGATATACTTTATCTTAAATCTTAAATTAAAAACTGTTCGTGTACTTGAAACTTTTGAAAGGTAGATCTTTAAGATCCGTATGCAATTGGTAATTACAATATTCATAATCCAATTAAATTAGACTCCAAATTGGATGATTTATCTCTTAGGTAAGTTTGGGAAACTTTTGACTATTTCAAGTCATCTTTTCTCGCTCATTATGTTCCCATCTACGTCAATAATATTTTGTCATACCGTGCAAGCATAGCCCTTCGTGTCAAAGTGGCAATTTCAGTTAATCATGAGGCTGGAGTCTGAACAATGGGCATACACAGAATCTCCAGCCATATTAAAGATGGTCTTTTATAATTGTAATTTCATCAAAGAGTATCAACAAATTAACTTTAAAAAAATTAAGTTTCCATTTCAGTTAAAGTTATATTAAAATTATGTTAAAAAATACAAAACTATATTGTTTTTAAGTACTATTTCTAAAAAATTTAAAGGTTGAATGGATTAAAGAAAGGAGGGTTTCTCCACAAGCCATTCCTTATAAGAGATATTTCAAATAAATAGAAATAATATGGCTAAAATGAAATAAAGAAATCTTCTATAATTATATTATGTAGAAGTGTAAATTCAATTTAACGATAGTACTCATGAAATATTGGAGTTATTACATTAACAATAAATTACTTAGTTTTAGATTATGTGCTTTTGATAAGAAATTTACTAATCTTTTAGATTGTAGATGGACAATCTTATGACGATATTGTCTTAATTATCTAATGCTTTTAAAAATTGAGAACCGCAGGCTCTGATCCCTTAAATTTTTTTAAGAAACACGACATGCTTATGTATTCTTTCTTAAATGATTATCTTCCAAAGTTCTATAATAACACGATTGCTCCATCATGCCTACTAATGAGAATATGAGAAACATATGGGGCACTTTTTTGATTATCATGGGAGTAACCTGTATTAGGGAAAGTTAATTCCATTTAATTAGGATTTTAATACAAATATCTTGATTTGACTATAAAGGTGATAACCTGACTAATTTTTTAAACAAAATAAAAGAATGACAACCTGCTTAATCTGTAAACCACGTGCTATTATCTGGTCGATCCAACTGTCTATGGAAACTGGTGCAATAATTGAACCTTTCTTCAGGAGGCAAAGATTCATATGGCGGGCATGTGTTACAACCTTACAAGGATACATCTCACTGCTTAATTTATTTTGCTTCCACATAATAGGATAAATTTATAGTTTGGCCTCCCTGCTTAACCTTCTTTTCCATTTCCATTTCTTACAATTTGGAAGATTATATATTAATCCTTCAATCCAATTGTTTTTTTTATTTGATAGTATTATTTGAAAAAAAAACAGTTGAGATCCTGCTAATTTTAGGTACAATACCAAAACTACTTTCTTAAACAAGGGATCAAAATAAAAATTAATTTAAAATGGAAAGCTAAATATAGGAACAAAATTATACCTCTTCGAGAATAAAGTATAAGCATCTTTGAATAAGGTAGACTAGTAAAACCCACACTCTAAAACTTTCATAGCAGTCCTATTAGCACTAAAATGCCCCCCACAAGATAAAGAATGTGCAAAGGTAAGGATAGAGTGTATCTCATTGTTAGGAACACATCGTCTAATGATCTGGGCACTGCATTGCTTCAAAAGGATTGGAGCATCTCAGATATAGTATTTTGCCTCCCTCTTCAGCTTATCAACCTGAAACTTAGACATAGAAGGAGGTACAAGATTAGCGACAATATAATTAACAATATTTGAGTACCAAGGCTCCTAAACCGCCAAGGTAAAAAGTGCAGAATCAGGAAAGGAATCAATAGTAAGATCAGAAGAGTCAACTCCCTCAGTGCCTTCGGGTAACCAACTAAGGTGGTTAGCCACATGATTTTCTGCTCTAGCTCTATCTTTGATTTCAATGTCGAATTCTCACAGCAACAAAGCCCATCTCAATAGTCTTGGTTTAGACTGGGGCTTCTTGAACAAGTACCGCATTGCTGCATGATCTGTAAAAACAACCACTCGAAGGTTTATTAGATATTGTCTAAACTTATCTAAAGCAAAGAATATAGCAAAAAGTTCCTCCTTGGTAGTGGTATAGTTCACTTGAGCGGAGTCAAGTGTTAGACCCCGATTCCAGAGTCTAACTCCTGCTTGCTCTGATACCAAACGTGTTAGACCCCGATTCCGAAATCCAACTCAGAAGTCATAAAAGTGAGCTTATTACCATAACGTGGGCGTGATCCAATGAAGAACACCTTAACCATTATTAATTCATCTTC
>JAOQMS010044323.1:0-10485 GCA_027563885.1 Erythroxylum longipes | reverse complement strand
AATCAATTAATTTAGATTCTAATAATATAAATGTTTCCCATACATCTCTATGTATATGTATATTACTTACAAAAGAATCTTGGTACCTTTTGACCCGATCCAAACTCTTTTGTTTTATTAATGATAAATATTTTCATTACAAAACTGTAACTGAAGAAGATAAAGCTACATGTAAATACACTTGCTTTCCAGGGCACTATATTTACATAACTCCAACAATTGCCACACGGGAGGGATATGGGGACGTAAAAAAGGAAAGATGGGGATGGTATTTCTCTCACTTTTGGCATAGCGGGCCCCTGATGGGAGGCCCATATGAAGGGCTATTAGCTCAGTGGTAGAGCACGCCTATGATAATTACATTGTTGTGTCTGGGTTGTGAGGCCTTGTAACAACATAGATAGTTCAATGTGCTCATCAACGAGCTCACCCTGAGACGTGGATCATTCAAGGCACATTAGTATGGCGTACTTCTCCTGTTTAAACTAGGGGTTTGAAACAAAACTTCTCCTCAGGAGTATAGATGGGGTGATTTAGGTGATATCCAACTTTCTAATCATTCATGGGATCCAGGCGGTCCAGGGGGGACCACTACCATACATCCCTTATCAGCGTATGGGCACCTATCTCTCGAGCATAAGTTTAGGTTCGGCCTCAATGAGAAAATAAAATGAAGCACCTAACAACATATCTTTACAACCCATGAACTATGAGATCGACCCTTTCAATATAGTGCGACGGAGGGATCGTACCATTAGATCCTTTTCTTCATACTTTTCCTATAGGTCTGAAAAAAGATACAATCAATAGGATTTTCCTAACCCTCCCTTCTAGAAAGGAAGAATGTGAAATTCTTTTTCCTTTCTGCAGGGACCAGGAGATTGGATCTAGTCATGAGAAGAATACTTAGCTAATAAATAACTCACTTCTTGTTCTTCAACCCCCTCAGTCACTACGAATGCCCCTGATTAGTACAATGGGACGTGTCTATTTATCTATCTCTTGACTTAAAATGGGAGCAGGTTTGAAAAAGGATCTTAGAGCGTCCAAGGTGGGGCTGGGAGGGTCTCTTAATGCCTTTTTTTTCTTCTCATTGGAGTTATTTGAAAAAGACTTGCCATGGTAAGGAAAGGCTTATGGTGAATACCTAGGCGCCCAGAGAGGAGGAAGGGCATAGTAAGTGACGAAATGCTTCGGAGAGTTGAAAGTAAGCGTAGATCCGAAGATTCTAGAATGAACCTTTCAAACTACTGTAAAATCCACGGGCAGGCAAGAGACAACTTGGTGAACTGAAACATCTTAGTAACCAGAAGAAAAGAAAGTAAAAACGATTCTCATAGTAGTGGCAAGCAAAATGGGAGCAGCTTAAACCGTGAAAATAGGGTTATGGGAGAGCAATACAAGCATCATGTTGCTAGGCAAAGCGGCAGAGTGCTGCACCCTAGATGGCAAAAGTCCAGTAGCTAAAAGCATCACTAGCTTAGTGGACAATATGAGGCACATGGAATCCCTTGTGAATCAGCAAGGACCACCTTGCAAGGCTAAATACTCTTGGGTGACCAATAGCAAAGTAGTACCATGAGGGAAGGGTGAAAAGAACTCTCATCGTGGAGTGAAATAGAATTTAAAATCGTAAGCTCCAAATCAGTGGGAGGAGCTCGAGGCTCTGACCACATTCCTATTAAAGAATGATTCGGCAACTCATAGGCAGTGGCTTAGTTAAGGAAACCCACTGGAGCCGTAGTAAAAGCAAGTCTTCATAGGGTAATTTTCACTGCTTATAGACCCGAACCTAGGTGATCTATCCATGACCAGGATGAAGCTTGGGTGAAATTAAGTGGAGGTACGAATCGACTGATATTGAAGAATTAATGGATGAGTTATGGTTAGGGGTGAAATGCCACTCGAACCCAAAGCTAGCTGGTTCTCCCTAAAAAACGTTAAGGCACAGTAGTTGACTAGACTTCTAGGGGTAAAGCATTGTTTCAGTGTAGGTCATGAGAGCGGTACCAAATCGAGGTAAATTCTGAATACTAGATATGACCTCAAAATAACAGGGGTTAAGGTCAACCAGTGAGACGATGGTGGATAAGCTTCATTGTCGAGAGGGAAATAACTTGAATCACTAGCTAGGGCCTGTAAATGAGCACTCAATGATAAATGAGGTGGGGGTGCAGAAACAGCCATTAGGTTTACATAGAAGCAGCCACCCTTGAAAGAGTGCATAATAGCTCACTGATAGAGCGCTCTTGCACTAAAGATGAACGGGGCTAAGCAATCTACTGAAGCTATATGATGTAAAAATGCTTTGATAGGTGAGTGTTTCACTTTAAAGGGAAGCACTCGCCTGAGCAGGGGTGGATGAAGCAGAAGTGAGAATTTTGACTTGAGTAATGCAAACATTGGTGAGAATCCAATGCCCCAAAAACCTAAGAGTTCCTCCACAAGGTTCATAGAGAGTGATTCAGGGCCTAAGATCAAGCCGAAAGGCATAGTATATGGATAACAGATGAATATTCCTGTACTACCCCTTATTGGTCTAGAGGGACGAAGGAGGCTAGGTTAACCAAAATATGGTTATTAGTTCAAGGACGTACAGTGTCCCTGCTTTTTTAGGGTAAGAAGGGTTAGAGAAAATGCCTTAAACCAATATTCAAGTACCAGATGCTACAGCGCTGAAGTAACCCATGCCATCCTCCTAATAAAAGCTTGAACGACCTTCAACAAAAGGGTACCTGTACCCAAAACTGACACAGGTGGGTAGGTAGAGAATACCTAGGGGCGCAAGACAACTCTCTCTAGGGAACTCGGCAAAATAGCCCCATAACTTTTGGATAAGGGGTGCCTCCTCACAAAAGGGTCGCAGGGCCTAGGCCTGGGCAATTGTTTATCAAAAACACTGGTCTCTGTAAAGTCATAAGACCATGTATGAGGGCTGATGCCTGCCTAGTAGCAGAAGGTCAAGGAAGTTAGTGACGTGATGACAGGGGAGTTGGCGACCGAAGCCCTAGTGAACGATGACCATAACTATAACAGTCCTAAGATAGTGACATTCCTTGTTAGGTAAGTTCTGACCTATACAAAAAATATAACAATATCGGCACTGTCTCGAAGAGAGGATCAGTGAAATAGACATGTTTGTGAAGACGTAGACTACCTACACTTAGATAGAAAGACCCTATGAAGCTTCACTATTCCTTTGGTGGCTTTAGGTCTTTCCTGCATAGCTTAGGTGGAAGGCGATGAAGGCCCACCTTCTGGGGGGATCCAAGCCATCAGTGAGATACCACTCTGGAATAGCTAGAATTCTAACCTTATGTTAGGACCTATGGGCCAAGTGACTATCTTAGGTAGATAGTTTCTATGAGGCGTAAGCCTCCTAAAAGATAACAGAGGCGTGCAAAGGTTTCCTCGGGCTGGACGCAGATTGACCCTCGAATGAAAAGTTGGAAGGAAGCTTGACTCCAAGACCTACCCGTCAAGTAGGGATGAAAGTTGGCCTTAGTGATCCGACAGTGCCAAGTGGAAGGGCCGCCACTCAACGGATAAAAGTTACCCTAAGGATAACAACTGATCTTCCCTAAGTGCTCACATCGATGGGAAGGTTTGGCACCTAGAAGTTAGCTCTTCACCATCTAGGGCTATAGTATGTTCCAAGGGTTAGGTTGTTGGCCGATTAAAGCAGTACGTGAGCTGGGTTTAGAACATTGTGAGACAGTTCAGTCCATAACCGATGTGGGCATTAGAGCATTGGGAGGAACTTTTCCTAGTATAAGAGGACCGGGAAGGACGCACCTTTATTATACCAGTTATCATGCCCACAATAAACACTGGGTAGCCAAGTACGAAGCTGATAACTGCTGAAAGCATATAAGCAGTAAGCCCACCTCAAGATGAGTGCTCTTCTATTCTGACTTCCTCAGAGCTCTCGGTAGCACAGCCGAGATAGCAACGGGTTCTCTGCCCCTGTGGGGATGGAGCGACAGAGGTTTTGAGAATTTAAGAGAAGGTCATAGCGAGACAAGCCATTTATGATTATAATAAGTGTCAAGTGGAAGTACAGTGATGCATGCAGCTGAGGCATCCTAATAGACCAGTAGATTTGAATGTTGTTCTTATATGACCTGATCAATTCAATAAAGTATTCTCCATATATTTTTCTTGTTCAACTCTTTGACACCATGAAAAAACGAAAATTTCTGCCCCCCCCCCCTTATTGATTCAAAGGATGGAAGGCAGAGGCCTTTATGTCCCCTCTAGTCAAGGATTAGGTCCATATAATCCCTAGCCAATAGAATATGCCTTTCTCTCATGCCTTTCTTCGTTCATGGTTCAATATTCTGGTGTTTTAGGAATAGAGGAATCACACTAATCCATCTTGAACTTGGTAGTTAAACTCTACTATGGTGAAGATACTGTGGGGAGGTCCTGTGGAAAAATAGGTCGATGCCAGGATGATAAAAAGCTTAACATCCCTCATTCTTATTACTCTTTCAATATGAAAAAAATTGAAAAGGTCGTCTTATTCCAAACCAAAATTATGAAATCCCTTCTATCCCACTTCACACCTCAGCACGCACCTTTGTTATAGAGAGAGAGACACCTTTGTATCTTCTTAACCCAAAATGGCTGGGAAGAGGAAAGGTTCCTTTTTTAAGGTACTCTTAGGACAGATCCATGGAGATGGGGTGGGGCTTATAGCTTTGAGGATTAGAGCACATGGCTACAAACCATGATGTCGGCAAAGCTATGGAGCTTGGGTATGGTCTTTTGTCCAAATAGAATGAGCTTCCTTATTCTTCTTTTTCTTTTTATTTATTATTTATCGTTACTTTTTATTTATTATTTATCGTTAATAGTCTAAATTTTAAATATAGTATACCCTGATTGAATCAACATATTTTTTTAGTTTACGCCGTGTAACTCTTCCTCAGCCAAGCTTAAGCAGAATAGCAAAGCAAGTATAAGTATTAGTAGCATAGCAAAGATGTGTTCTTCATCATTAATATGTTTGCTCATAATAATTGTGGCCTCTCGGGAGAATTGATGACTGCATCTTTGATGCACTTGCTAATTCGAGTACATTTGAAAATTATCAATTGGCTAGTTGTGAATAGCCCCACCCGGACTATAGAACAAAGGATTATATCGGACTTACCTACACTAAGGCATTGACGGTGATTCTCAAATATCGCAGAATAGAATGTGATATGATGAGATAGAATGTAATAGAAAGAAATACACAAGGAACAGGTTACCTACTCTTAACGGGCAAAGTGAACCCTTTCATTCCGAATTCTTGAATTCAAAATGAATCAAATCTCCCCAAGTAGGATTCAAACCTACGACTAGTTAGTTAACAATTGGTCGCTCTACCACTGAGCTACTGAGGAACAACAAGATATTCAATCTCATAGATTTCAATTCCCATTCTCAACCAATGACTAATATGAGCTTGACTTCTTCGTAGTGTCTTCGTTCTATGCCTCATTTCCTAGGGAACCTCAAAGTGGCTCTATTTCATTATATTCCATCCAGAGCCCAATTCCATTCATTTAATACTCCCTTTAGTGTCATTGACATAAGCGTTTCAAGTCTATCTCTTTATATTTTTATATTCTATTTCTATATATATGGAAAGTTTCAAAACCATCTTATAATAATCCAGAATTTCCAATAGAAAAAAAGGGAGGTTTGTGATGATTTTGAAACCTTTTATATTAGGTAATCTAATATCCTTATGTATAAAGATAATCAATTCAGTCGTTGTGGTCGAACTCTATTATAGATTTCTCATGACATTCTCCATAGGGCCCTCTTATCTCTTCCTTCTCCAAGCTCAGGTTATAGAAGAAGGAGAAGAAGGAATCAAGAAGAAGGTATCAGCAACAACAAGGTTTATTACGAGGCAGCTCATGATGTTCATATCGATCTATTATGCACCTTTGCATCTACCATTGGGTAGATGCCATACAATAACCATCCTATCTCTACCGTATTTTTTGTTTCATTACTTCTGGAATAATCACAAAAAAATTTTGATTGTGGATCTAGTACTAAAAATTCAATGCATAATCTTAGCATTCAATGTGTATTCTTGAATAATCTCATTTTTCAATTATTCAACCATTTCATTTTTCCTAGTTCCATGTTAGTCAGATTAGTCAACATTTATATGTTTTGATGTGACAACAAAATGTTATTTGCAATAAGTAGTTTTGTTAGTTGGTTAATTTATTACATTTTATTCATGAAATGGGTTGGATTGATATAGTTTAGATACAACAAAATAATTCTTTTAGATCTAATGTATTTATTCGATTGAACAAGTACCTTGTGTCAGAATTGAGAAATTCTATGGCTTGAACCTTTAGTATTCTCTTATTTATTACCTGTGTCTACTCTTTAGGCAGAATACCATCACCCATTTTTACTAAAAAACTGCTAGAAACCACAAAAATAGAAGAAAGGGAGGAAGAAACAGATGTAGAAATAGAAACGATTTCCAGAACGAAGGGGACTAAATAGGAACAAGAGGCATCCACTGAAGAAAATCCTACTTCTTCCCTTTTTTTGAAAGAAAAGGTGGATCCTGACAAAATCGACAAAACAGAAGAGATTCGAATAAATGTAAAGGAAAAAACAAAGGATGAATTCTATTTTCACTTTAAAGAGACATACTATCAAAATAGACAAGTTTATGAAATTTTTTATCCAAATGGGAATCAAGAAAATTTGAAGTTAGAAATATTGATAGATAAAGATCTCTTCTAGTTTTAAAAAACTCTTATAACTATTCCTTTCGACTCTAAATGTTGGAATTGCCCATTTCAATATATATAAAACAATCAATTTGAAATGTTGTAAGAAAGGAGATGTCACAATTTTTTTTTTATACATGTCTAAGTGATGGCAAAGAAAGAATCTCTTTTACATATCCACCCCGTTTATCAACTTTTTTGAAAATGATACAAAAAAGTCCCTATTTAAAATAGAAAAAAATATCGCTTGACAAGTTATATAATCATTAAAATTTAGATAATAACCAAAAAAATAAAAACCTATGTAATGAGTTTATAACTAGAGTCAAAACTCTAAATAAAGGAAATTGAAAATTGAAAAAATAAAAAATATAGTACATAAATAAAACAGTTAACATAAAAAAATAAATAAACTAAGAGATAAGAAGAAATACGCCCTCTGCCTATATATTTTATACCCTCCCCTAGAAAGAGACTTGTAATAACTACCCCATTTATAATACCATCAAGCCCTCTCCTATCAACAAAATGAGTCAATGTTACTAAATTTTGTGTACCTCTAGTTAAAAATTTTGTATGAAAAGAATCTATGCAACCACGATTATAAGACCAATCATATATCCTATTTAGTACTTTGTCTAAAAGAATTCTTTTAAGTCCTTTTTTAATGATAAAATTAAAGAAGTTCCAATTTTCTAACGATGAATAAGTAGGCTTATATAAAGAAGATGCTATAATTATTCCGAAATAAGCTATACTGACTGAAGTGGTAAGGTTTGTTAAAAATTCATACCAATTTAGAGAATTAGTTGTATTATTTGGATGAAAAAGATTCAAAGAAGGGGTTAACAATTTAGACAATATATCCAGATAAACCCTTCGTTGATTAAATGGATTAAAAGAAATTCCTATGGCTCTAATAACAAAAATAAATAGTACTAAAACAAGCATAGGAAATAACATAGTATTGCCTGATTAATGAGGATAAGAAAAAAATACTTTTAACGACAAACGAATTAATAGTCATAAAAGTTTGTTTCACATTTGTTTCATTACCATCAATCTGATATATCTTCTTCCAAAAAAAAAGAAGCCCTTTCATTCTCATTATTATTTATTGTTAGATTATTCACTGTTACCAAAGATAATAAACAAAAGTTTTTGAATCATTTTTTATCCTTCTTCACCCCATGGAGATATTGAACAGAATGAACTTTTTTTTGCCACTGTAATTTTGAAAATGAATGTTTCAATGTCCGTTAAAAGTAAGTAAATAAACCCAAAACATATAAAATGTTGTTAATCCTACTGTGAAATAAGCTATTATCGGAAAAAAAAAAAGGGGAATCCAACCAACTGTTATTAAGAATTTTATCTTTGGACCAAAAATAGGTGAAAGTTGGAATCCCATAAAGAGAAAGGGTTCCCAATAAAAAAGATGATTTTGTAAATAGAATATGCTTTGTAAAACCACCTATGATAATCATATTTTGACTCTTATCTGGAGAATATACGACAATAGCTTCCATTGAATGAATAATGCATCCAAAGCCTAAAAACAACAAAGCTTTCCAATAGGAATGAGTAATCAAATGAAATAAGGCGGCTCAAGAAGACCCCATACCTAGAGCTAACATCGTATAACCTAATTAAGACATTCTAGAATAGGCTAAAGTTCTCTTAATATCTTTTTAAGCAATAACTAAAGTAGCTCCTAATAGTACTGTTATTATACCTATTAAAGCTATTAAATTCATTATGTACGGTATAACTACAAAAGAGGAAGAAGTCCAGCTATAAGAAAAATTCCCGTTGCTACCATAGTAGTAGTATGTATCAAAGCTGAAATAGGAGTGGGCCCTTTCATGGCATTTGGTAACAATACATGACGAGAGAATTGGGCTGATTTAGCAATTGTGCTTAAAAAAAATAGAACGGTACACAAAATAACAAATAAATAATTCACCTTATTATTGGCAATCAAGTTATTGAACAATTTGACCAAATCCCTAAATTCGAAACTACCCATTATCCAATAAAGGCCTAAAATTCCTTCTTATAAACCAAAATCCCCTACACGATTAGTTACAAATGCTTTTTGACAAGCATTTGACGCAATAGGTTGTGTCAACCAAAACCCTATTAATAGATAAGAACGCATTCCAACCAATTCCTAAAAAATATAAATTTGTACCAAATTTGAACTACTAACTAATCCCAACAATGCAATATTGAAAAAAAATCATATAGGCAAAAAATCTCAAATAGTTTTGATCATGAGCCATATAATTGTCACTATAAAGAAGAGCCATAATTCCAATCGTAGTAATTAACAATGAAAAAATAGAGGTAAGTGGGTAGATCAAATGGTCAAACTCTAAATTATTGAGGGTCCAAAACCATACATATTGATAAATAGATCTGCTACCTATTTGTTGAATGGTAGATCGGTTGAAAAAATCATAACTATATTGATCAGTAAAACACTTGGAAAAGACCACAGATGATGAAGTTTTTTTGTTGCTGTCGGAAAAAGGAGGAATCCTGCTCCTATTAACAAAGGGATTGGAAGTGTAAAAAAAGGTATAACCCACAAATACTGATATGTATGTTCCATAATTTTTTTAATTTATGTTTTAATTAATGTTTCTTATTTCGGGTTCATCGACTTTTTTTTCAGCAAGAGGATTAGGAAAAAAGGAAATAATAAAATAATAAAAACAAAGAAAAATATACAAAATTTAAATGCAATTTTCAAGAAATTATATATTCTTAATTAGTATAAATCTTTTACAAATCCTTCACATATTCAACCCAAGAAGTGAAAATAGGTCGAATGATATGACCAAAATACTAGGGAAAAATGCTTATTCTAAAGAAAATGAATAAAAAATGAAATAAACTTTCAAAATTGCAAAAATTTATATACATAGAAAAAGAATAGAGACTTATCGTAAAACTATTACTTGATCTTGATAAGAATAATAAAAAAGAGAACTATTTGAGTTTCTTTTGTATTGTGTATTTTGGGGCTAATTTTTAAACTTGCAATAATTATGTTTATATTAAAGGCCTATGAGATTTGACATTTTATCTTTACATATACGTAGGCTTTTTTATCAATCTTCTACTTTTTAACCAATTAACTACTAGTCTCATTTGAATTTTTAAATTGAATTTCAATTAGGTATAATTTTTCCTTTAGTTATTAGAATCAATTAGGTTTAGCTTCTTATCCCCTTTGCTAGATTATATCACACATACACAAATATAAGTAGAATATAACAAAAAATGATAGAACTAGAAATCAAAATTGAAGTAGACAGACTTTCCTTTTTTTTTAATAAAAGAGTAAAGTTTGGAAACTCAATAGATAATTAATGAATAGTAAAAATATTTTTTTTTGAACTATAGATGTCTTTTACATCCAACTATACTAAATAACCTTTTTTTTAATGGCAGTTCCATCAAAACAACGTATTTGAAAAAAGATTTAGAAATGAAAAGGATATTGGGTAGCGTTGAAAGCTTTTTCATTAGCGAAATCTCTTTCTATTCGTAATTCAAAAAGTTTTTGGGAGCAATAAATAAAAAATCAAATGTTGAAATAATTTAACTCCCTTTGGGATGTGAAAAAACTCTAGTTTTTTATTATTTCAAATTATAGTTATTGTTTTAGATGTTTTATATTATAATATTATAAATATATTTCTATATAAATAAA
>JAOQMS010044322.1:0-10486 GCA_027563885.1 Erythroxylum longipes | reverse complement strand
CTTTTGTATTTTAGAATCATTTTAAGCATAAGCATTCAATTGTATCATGTGTACTTGTGTATTTTTGTATTTTGAAAGGAGTCTGTATAAAATTTATTTGGGGTTCATTAATGAAATAAGATTGGAGTTTTTCTTTCTTGTGTGATCTTTAAATTTTATTGTTTGATTTTCGATTTCTATGGGCACGCCACCCTTTTGGGATGTTAGGAGAAGGAAGATGAGCCTATTTGGATAATGAGGTTCCACTAAAAGGACCTTATAAGGTAATGTGCTCAAGTATGACATCCGAATGTTGGCCTCCGGAAACGGGGTTCAACATACTTAGTGACTTGGAATTAATTGTTACCATTAGAGAATTGAGGTATTAAAATATACTTTTGGACTAGGAAAATGTCAAATGGCAAGATAAGTTGGTACATGAAAATTAGTATGACTAAGCCTATACTTTGAATGACATTTGGCACCATTGGATGATTGACAAATGAACCAATGATTATGTGACAAGTGGACCAATTTTGGAGTGACATGTAGACTGATTTTGTAGGTGACTAATGGCAGCATCTTAAGGTGACAAATGACAGCATAATCAAGTGTTACATGGCATGACATGTTAGTTGACACATGCTTAAGGAGTTTGATGACACCTAGCATCCAAAGGAGGAAAATTTTCTGCTAGAATTTTCTTCACTCTCTCCCTTGCTCCTCTCCACCGAAACCACTCACCCCCCTCAACTTCTGGAATTTTGCTTGGTTTTGGATCATCTTCACTTGGAAATCTTTGTAAGTTACTGTAACAAGAATGTAACCTCATTCTATCTTCTATGTTGCTGTCTTTTTGGTGCTAAGAGCATCTTACTTTCACCTTAATCTTAGATGTGTGTAGATTGTTTAGAAGGGCTGGTTTAGCTGGTTCTTTGAAGTAGGAATTTGAAGTTTAAGAGGTAAGGGAATTCTAAACATGATAGCATGTATTAATATAGGTTTAATGTAATTAAATTGGCATGAATATGTGTTAAGATGATGAGAATTGAATGATGGAAAAATGATCCTTGTATGATAATTTCTGGTTTGGTTTTGATGTGTGGATGATATTGATTTGTAAATTACTTAATGAATGGCTTTTGAATTGGTTCTGGACTCAAAATTGATGTGTAATTGAGGCAAGAATGAGGTGGAATTGAATTGGAATTGAAGAACTTTAGAGAAGGGGCATTGAAGGTGTAAGAAGTGAGTTAATTGTAGTGGTTTCACTGAACAAATTTCACTTAACTTCCATCGATATTTTAGCCATAACTTGACTTGTAGATATCCATGTGGGGTGATTTTAATTGTAGATTAAACCACATACATATGAATACAATTATCATAAAGGAATAGAACTTTATTTCTATCTCGAAAGGTTTTAAATTTTGGCTTGAAGTTGAGTTTTGGACACTATCACTATTTGAGAACGGTCTATAGTATTTTGGGTATAACTCTAGGAATAATGAACCAAAATGTGTAAACTTTGGTTCATTAGAAACTTAAGAAATAGAGAAACATTTGTTTAGAAGAACATATTGCTCAGAAATCTTAGTTTCTATGTCAAAATGGCCATACAACTCTTACCCGAAACTTGTCCTAAAAAAATCTGGAAAAAATGTTAAACTTGGTTTTTGTAATTGTTGACATATATAAGGTTAGGACTTTTAAAAATGGTTTAATTAAAATTAATTGAAATTAAATATGAACCTAGATTATTTTAGATTAATGAAGTAAAAGGTATTTGAGTTATGTTTATTAATGGAGGTAATTACTTAAATAATGTGAGGTTAATTAATAATGTGTCTAATGTTGAAAAGAATGATGTGTTTAAAGATGAATGTGTTCTTATGAATACCAATGTGTTTCAAAAGGTTTATGTTATGTGAATTGAGTATGATTGTTTACAAATTGGAACTTTGTGTCATGATAAGGATTGTGTAAATACATAATGCCTTTAATGGTCATTGTTACAAATGATTATGCTTGCGATTGTGAAATTTGAAATGGATTGTTTTAAAACTGTCAAGTCCTAGTCGTGGGTAAATAAGCATGCTTAAAAGGGCCCGCAGTTGCTCTTGTGACACTAATGTGTCGACACTTTGGTGTCTCCTGATAAGGACACTTTGGTGCCGAGACATAAGTCTCTCCTATTCTGTGATACCAATACGTATCTCTTATTTTGGTCCCGTTACCCACTTCTGTGAAAAGGATTAACAGGTTAACTTTTTTGTGATATGATATGTTCAATTCTGATATAAGTTAAGTTCAGTTTTGTTATAGTCAAATGTTTTTATGATATAAACAGGATTTATTCAAATACATTAAGGTTTTGTTTTGTGATTATGATATTATGTTCAGATATGTGTAAGTTTGAAGGAAGTATATTATGTATTCTATTATGATATGTTATATTATGTTCTGATGCAAATGATATTGGAATGTTCAATAATTTGAACAATTAAAGTTGTCTGAGATTTGATATGATTCATTGCATGTGAATGCTAGATGATTGCTAGAAACAATTGCCGGATTGTATTTGTTATTCCCCACTAAGCTATATGCTTAGCACGGTGGTTTTGCCTCCGTGTAGGTTCTGGTAAGAAGACTTGAGACTGGGACAAAGACAATCATAGTGGCTAAAAAGATTGTGTTTTGTTCTGGAAATGTTCAATTTATTTTTGAGTTATTTTTCAATGTGATGGGACATGTTGTATTTTGTGTTTTGTTCAATGGTTTGTAATAACCTTAATACAGTTTGGATTTGGATTTAACACTTGTCTGTAATAAGTACCGTGATTATGTTATGTGATGAATATGACCCAACTATGGATGAATGAAATGTATGCTCTTTGAGTTTCTGGAATTGCTTTAGTATGTTTTGGATTATTTTGGTTCTGTTTTGTGTAGCATCTGCAAATCCTCCCAGGGGGTATGCGGGGTGTTACATCGTTTGGTGTCAGAGCATGGTTTAGGTGATTCTGGTTTAGCCAGCGCTTAACTATTGCTTATACGTGGATATAAGAGTTGTGCTTAGCCTAATGTGGTTTGTCCCATGTTTTGGTTAAAGAATTAAATATGGAAATATCTTATGAAGTCGTTGATGATGTTGCAGAGGGTAATAATCCTGAGCGATCTCCTCCATCTATATCAGGACCTTTTAGGGTTAATCAAGGTGAAGTTGAAATGCCACCATCTCCACCTCTAACTCAGGGGGAGGCTTTGGTTAAGCTGTCGCAAGATATGATGACTTTGCTATACTGTATGACGACACCCAAGGCTCCGATTGATCAGTTGCGGAAGCATGGAGTTGAGGAATTTACTGAAACCTCTCTAGAAGGATCTGAAAGGGAGAAAATCTAGTTAGTGAAACTGAAAAGAGTGTTAGATGAAATTAGTTGTCGACTAGATCAGATGGTGCACTGTGCTGTCTCTATTATTCAGGGAGCAGCCTATAAGTGGTGGAAGTTTATAGAAAGGAGAAGTGGAATCAGTTCTTGAGCTTGAACCAGAGAAACCTATCTGTTGCTGAGTATGAAAGAGAGTTTAATCGACTCAATAAGTATGCACCTAAACCGGTACTTACTAAAGAGTTCCAGTGTCATCAGTTTGAAAATGTTTTAAATGACTCGATTAAAGAGCATCTGGCAGCATTTACTCTTTTGTAGCAAGTGACCTATCATCAGCTGTTACAAGCTTCTATTGAAATAGAGAAGCAAGAGATAGTGAAGAGAGAAAGGGCTCAGCGAAGGGGCTTTGCTAGAGGAAGTTAGTCCTCGGGCAAGCGAAGTCATGAAGGTGTTTCCTCTGCTCCAGAATTTACTTAGAGATTTATAGCTAGGGGAAAGTAACAAAACTTTCCCTCATCGACTGCTTCTAGTAGGGGTTCCTCTGTAGGCTAAGGTTTTGATGCTCTAGAGTGCCCTCATTGCTCCAAACATTATTGGGGTACTTGTTGGAGGGCTACGAGTGCATGTTTCTGATGTGGTAACATTGAGCATTCGATAGCCAAATGCCCTATAAGACAGTTTTAGACGTCACAAGCTAGTATGGAGGCCTCTCATGCACCTGCTAGAAATAGAGGTCATGGAGGATCTAGTCAGATCATACCTAATCTAGGTACTCATTCAGAAATCGACCTGCCATACCCTTTGCTCTAGCTCGAGCTTATGCTTTAAAAACTAGTGAGGATCAGGACGCACCTGAAGTCATTGCTGGTATTATTTCAGTCTTTGATTCTAAAATGCATGCTTTGATTGATCCTGAATCCACTCATTCTTATATCTGTGATGGATAAATTTCTAATAAAGTGATGCCTGTAGATCAATTAGAGTATTATTCATGTAACCAATCCTCTGGGTAGTAATGTGTTGGTTAATTAAGTTTATAGAAACTGTCCTGTTATGATCCAAGGAAGTTACTCTTTTGTAATAAGTGACCTATCATCAGCTGGTATAAGTTGTTATTGAAATAGATAAGCAAGAGATAGTGAAGAGAGAAAGAGCTTAGCGACGGGGCTTTGCTGGAGGAGGTTAGTCATCGGGCAAGCGGAGTCGTGAAGGTGTTTCCTCTGCTCCAAAATTTACTTAGAGATCTATAGCTAGGGGAAAGTAACAAAACTTTCCCTCATCAACTGCTTCTAGTAGGGGTTTCTCTGTAGGCTAAGGTTCTGATGCTCTAGAGTGCCCTCATTGCTCCAAACATCATTGGGGTACTTGTTGGAGGGCTACGGGTACATGTTTCTGATCTAGTAACATTGAGCATTTAATAGCCAAATGCCCTATAAGACAGTCTTAGACGTCACAAGTTAGTAGGGAGGCTTCTTATGCACCTGTTAGAAATTGAGGTCATGGAGGATCTAGTCAGATCATACCTGATCTAAGTACTTATTCAGAAACTGTTGATCGACCTGCCATACCCTTTGCTCTAGCTCGAGCTTATGCTTTGAAAGCTAGTAAGGATCAGGATGCACTTGAAGTCATTGCTGGTATTATTTCTGTCTTTGATTCTAAAATGCATGCTTTGATTGATCCTGGATCCACTCATTCTTATATCTGTGTTGGAGAAATTTCTAATAAAGTGATGCCTGTAGATCAATTAGAGTATGATATTCATGTAACCATTCCTTTGGGTAGTAGTGTGTTGGTTAATCAGGTTTACAGAAACTATCATGTTATGATCCAAGGAAGTTACTCTTTTGTAGCAAGTGACCTATCATTAGCTGGTACAAGCTGCTATTGAAATAGAGAAGCAAGAGATAGTGAAGAGAGTAAGAGCTCAGCGAAGGGGCTTTGCTAGAGGAGGTTAGTCCTCGGGCAAGTGGAGTCGTGAAGGTGTTTCCTCTGCTCCAAAATTTACTTAGAGATCTATAGCTAGGGGAAAGTAACAAAACTTTCCCTCATCGACTGCTTCTGGTAAGGGTTTCTTTGTAGGCTAAGGTTCTGATGCTCTAGAATGCCCTCATTGCTCCAAACATCATTGGGGTACTTGTTGGAGGGCTACGGGTGCATGTTTCTGATGTGGTAACTTGAGCATTTGATAGCCAAATGCCATATAAGACAGTCTTAGACGTCACAAGCTAGTAGGGAGGCCTCTTATTAGAAACTGAGGTCATAGAGGATATAGTTAGATCATACCTGATCTAAGTAATTATTCAGAAACTGTTGATCGACCTGCCATATCCTTTGCTCTAGCTCGAGCTTATGCTGTGAAAGCTAGTAATGATCAAGATGCACTTAAAGTTATTGCTGGTATTATTTCTGTCTTTGATTCTAAAATGCATGCTTTGATTGATCCTGGATCCACTCATTCTTATATCTGTGTTGGAGAAATTTCTAATAAAGTGATGCCTGTAGATCAATTAGAGTATGATATTCATGTAACCAATCCTTTGGGTAGTAGTGTGTTGGTTAATCAGGTTTATAGAAACTATCCTGTTATGATCCAAGGAAGTTACTCTTTTGTAACAAGTGACCTATCATCAGCTGGTACAAGCTGCTATTGAAATAGAGAAGCAAGAGATAGTGAAGAGAGAAAGGGCTCAACGAAGGGGCTTTGCTATAGGAGATTAGTCCTCGGGCAAGCAGAGTCGTGAAGGTGTTTCCTCTGCTCCAGAATTTTCTTAGAGATCTATAGCTAGGGGAAAGTAATGAAACTTTCCCTCATCGACTGCTTTTTGGTAGGGTTTCCTCTGTAGGCTAAGGTTTTGATGCTCTAGAGTGCCCTCATTGCTCCAAACATCATTGGGGTACTTGTTGGAAGGCTACGGGTGCAAGTTTCTGACGTGGTGACATTGAGCATTTGATAGCCAAATGCCCTATAAAACAGTCTTAGACGTCACAAACTAGTTGGGAGGCCTCTCATGCACCTGTTGGAAATAGAGGTCATGGATGATCTAGTCATATCATACCTAATCTAAGTACTCATTCAGAAACTGTTGATGGACCTGCCATACCCTTTGCTCTAGCTCGAGCTTATGCTTTGAAGCTAGCGAGGATCAGGATGCACCTGAAGTCATTGCTGGTATTATTTCTGTCTTTGATTCTGAAATGCATGCTTTCCACTCATTCTTATATCTGTGTTGGAAAATTTTCTAATAAAGTGATGCCTGTAGATCTATTAGAGTATGATATTCATGTAACCAATCCTCTGGGTAGTAGTGTATTGGTTAATTAGGTTTATAGAAACTGTCCTGTTATGATCCAAGGAAGTTACTCTTTTGTATCAAGTGACCTATCATTAGCTGGTACAAGCTGCTATTGAAATAGAGAAGCAAGAGATAGTGAAGAGAGAAAGGGCTCAACGAAGGGGCTTTGCTATAGGAGATTAGTCCTCGGGCAAGCAGAGTCGTGAAGGTGTTTCCTCTGCTCCAGAATTTTCTTATAGATCTATAGCTAGGGGAAAGTAACAAAACTTTCCCTCATCGACTGCTTCTGGGAGGGGTTCCTCTGTAGGCTAAGGTTCTAATGCTCTAGAGTGCCCTCATTGCTCCAAACATCATTGGGGTACCTGTTGGAGGGCTACGGGTGCATGTTTCTGATGTGGTAACATTGAGCATTTAATAGCCAAATGCCCTATGAGACAGTCTTAGACGTCACAAGCTAGTTGGGAGGCCTCTCATGCACCTGTTGGAAATAGAGGTCATGGAGGATCTAGTCAGATCGTACCTAATCTGGGTAATCATTCAGAAACTGTTGATCGACCTGCCATACCCTTTGCTCTAGCTCGAGCTTATGCTTTGAAAGCTAGTAAGGATCAGGAAGCACTTGAAGTTATTGTTGGTATTAATTCTGTCTTTGATTCTGAAATGCATGCTTTGATTGATCCTGGATTCACTCATTCTTATATCTATGTTGGAGAAATTTCTAATAAAATGATGCCTATAGATCAATTAGAGTATGATATTCATGTAACCAATCCTCTGGGAAGTAGTGTGTTGGTTAATAAGGTTTATAGAAACTGTCCTGTTATGATCGAAGGAAGTGATTTTATAGCGGATCTAATTAGATTGCCTTTTTATGGATTTGATTTGATTTTAGGTATGGATTGGTTATCTAAGCATCAGACAGTGGTTGACTGTAAAGCTAAAACAGTTATGTTTAGGAAACATGATCAATTTGAAATAGTAATGCATGGCATCACTGGTTCTCTAGCTAATGTGGTATCTGCTATGTAAGCTCGAAAGTTCCTTAGGAAAGGTTATGGAGCTTATCTAGCTTTTGTGTTTGATTCTAAGAAGGAGGGTGGTAAATTGCAAGATATTCCATTAGTGAGTGAATTTCCAGATGTGTTTCCTAAAGAGCTAACTGGACTCCCTCCTGAAAGGGAAGTGGAGTTTTCTATTGAAGTTATGCCTGGAACTGCTTTTATATCCAGAGCATCGTACAGAATGGCTCCCACTGAATTGAAGGGGTTGAAAGTGGAGTTGCAAGAATTATTAGATAAGGGGTTCATTTGACCCAATGTCTCACCTTGGGGACCATCGATTCTATTTGTTAAGAAGAACGATGGCTTGAGAAGAGAATGTGCATTGATTACAGGCAACTGAACAAAGTCACAGTGAAGAATAAGTATCCGTTACCAAGAATAGAAGATCTGTTTGATCAATTGAAAGGTGCAGGAGTATTTTCCAAGTTAGTGTGATTTCTGGCTTTAGGAAGTATCTTTTCTAGGACATGTTGTCTCTTCTCAAGGGATTAGAGTTGATCCTAGTAAGATTGAAGAAACTGTTAACTGGAAGCCATCGTGTGACGGAAGTGAGAAGTTTTCTGATTTTGGCTGATTATTATTGCTGGTTTGTGAAGGGGTTCTCAGTGATAGCATCCCCTTTGACTAAACTGCTATAAAAAGGAGTGAAGTATGAATGGTCCGATAGATGTCAAACTAGTTTTGATCAACTGAAAGGAACGCTCACTGAAGCTCCTGGATTGGCTCAACCCACTCTTGGTAAGGAATATGTTATGTTTAGTGATGCATTTAGAAATGGTTTTGGTTGTGTTTTGATGCAGGATGGTAAGGTAGTTGCATATGCCTCTAGGCAACTGAAGCCTCATAAATAGAACTACCCTACATATGATCTTGAACTTGCAGCAGTAGTGTTTGCTTTGAAAATATGGCGACACTACTTTTATGGTGAAAAGTGTAGAATCTTCACTGATTATAAAATTTTAAAGTATCTGCTTACTCAAAAGGAACTTAATATGAGACAACGATGTTGGTTAAAACTGTTTAAAGATCATGACTGCGTTATGGAATACAATTCAGGTAAGGCTAATGTCGTGGCTGATGTCTTAAGTCGGAAGACCATTTCAGATTTGTCAGTCCAGCAGACTGAAAGAACACTTGTATTTGATGGAGCTTTAGTAGCTCAGTTGAAAGCTAGGCCTACCTTGAGGCTAGAAATTTGTGATACACAGAAAGTTGATGATAAGTTGCAACAACTTATCTTGGCTACTCGGGAAGGTAAATAGCCTAATTTTTCTGTGAAAGGAGATGGTGATTTGTATTATAATGATCAATTGTGTATGCCAGCTAATGATGAATTGAAGAGAAAGTTAATATTTAAGGCCCATAATACTATTTTTACTATGCATCCTGGTGGAAATAAGATGTATCAAGATCTGAAGCAGTATTACTGGTGGTCAGGAATGAAACATGATGTAATGGATTATGTGTCTAAATGTTTGACATGTCAGCAAGTTAAAGCTAAGCAACAGGTTCCATCTGGTTTGTTACATCCTATTTTGATTCCTTAATGGAAATGGGATAACATTACCATGGATTTTGTCACTGGACTCCCTTCCACTCAGAGTATGCATGATGTTGTATGGGTGATTGTTGAAAAGTTCACCAAGTCTGCTCACTTTTTACCTGTTCGTCTTGATTATTCATTGGATAAGCTTGCTGACCTATATGTGAATGAGAGAGTGAGGTTGCATAAGGTGCCACTATTTATTATTTTTTATTGTAATCTTCGATTTACTTCGAAATTCTAGAAAATTTTGTAAAAGGTTATGGGTACTCAAGTTAAGTTTGTTGGATCGGAAAAATAAAGCATGCATGATTTGGATAAAACAATAGATTTCAAAATTTTTTAGAAATCAAAATTGCAATAGAAGCAATATAACAAAATCAATATGTATAACCATACATGATATGGTATAAGGATAACAAACATAAGAACAAGGTGATAGAAATTATATTACCGACTCCTTCGCTATAGCTTTAACTCCTCACTGTGTTATCCTATCCTCGGCAATGTATCCTCTCCTAGGAGATGTATCCTCTTCTCATTATTGTATACTCTTCTCGATATTGTATCCTCGACCAATCCGATCTACCACTTGTTATTCTTGGACAACTTCATTAACAAGATCCTTTAATGGGAAAGGAGAAGAAAACTTGAAGAGATTTTTTCCTTAGAAGAAAGAAGCCAATTTTTAAGACACTTCTCATGCAATTTTCGTCTATACCATGCAAGATAGGAGAAAGAGAGTCAAAAATGCAAGAACACCTTCTTACACCTTCTTAATTTTGGTTTGAATCAAAAGAAAGAAGAGATTTGCATCAAATGCATCACTTCATTCTTTAATCATTCATAAAGAAGCCAATAAATGACTCTTCTCATTTATCTTTAAGATGGCTATATGAAAAGACAATTAACCTAAATAATACATATAAATTTCGGTTTTGTGATGATAGAAGGAAGATGGTCCATCATAATGCACCTCTTTCTTCTTTAATCCAATGAATGCTAATAGGTTAGCTATCATTAAAGACCACCATTAAACCATTTAATGATAAGGTCATTACTCCATTTAATGATTGATAAAACATGTTAAAACCGTCTTTTTTTTCTTTTTTTCTTATTTAATTTTTTTCTTTTTTTCTGTTAAAACCATCTTTAATATAGCAAATCAATGCTAAATGTGTAGCTACACATTTAGTCCATTAAAAACGAAATTCT